>JASDQU010240394.1:0-16715 GCA_032191745.1 Picea mariana | reverse complement strand
GTTACTTTTATTCCTTGTAAAACCACTTGTTCTTCCTTGTCATTCATCAACTTGAATGTTGCACCTCTTCTTATCTAAGTTGTGACCACTTCATTTTCTTTAATTTCACGGAGAAGTCCCTAAGTAGGAGGCACTACAATTTTACTAGAAAACTCATCTCGACTCCTATTGTTTAGAGGTTTTAATGGTTTTGACAAATTGAATGAGCAAACAACATTAATTTTCAGGTAGTCATGTGGCAAATTTTTGAATTTTTAGGCTTCCAACATAACATTGGCAAGCTTATGATAATTGATGAGATTGGGAGGAGAAGGCATAACCGCCATCATATTTTGGTGTTTCAATGTCAATGAAGTGGATGCCAAGAGAAATTGGTAATGATACATCTATCTTTACAGTGTTTTCTTTTCATTAACTATTTAATCATCATAATGGATACTTTTATTCCATCACTTCTTCTTCTTCTTCTTATTGTTTCCTCTAAAATTGGGATGGGTGGGGATTCATAAGACCATGATATCATTTTCTTTTTCATTTATCTGAATAGGCCCACTGATCATGAGACCTATCAATTTTGTAAAGTTTTTTAAAGGCATACTTATGGTCGGGGTGGTGATAATTGAGTATTTAGTTGGGTCAAAACCTTGTAATTATAATAAAGGGAGGAGGGTAGAGGAAAGGTGTATGTGTTGGTAATGAGGGATGAACAAAGGTTTGTAATAAGGGAGGAGAAAAGGCATAAGCTTCATGATCATGCAATGCATTTGACATTTCTATGGGTTGTATTCAATGAATGTAAAGCATATGACCATGATTGTCAATTAGCTAACTAAATGTGTGTTTGTGATCTACAATCTTCAATTAAACAACTTCGTTGAAGTTTAGGTTTTCCCAATCTTGTGGTGGCTTTGGAATAATTCAAGTCCAAGTGTGGCTAAACCCCTCACTACGAGTTGGCCACATTAAGAAAGAGATAACCCCTCTTCCTCCTCCTCCTCCTCCTCCTCCTAATATTGTGTTTGAATTCAAAGATGAAATGAGCAACTCTCTTTATCTTGGTCTTCGTTGTGTACTTAATTCTCAAACCAAATCTTGGACCAGTGTAGGCATTGCCTTTCTTAGTAGATAGTTGTCAAATTACATGTTGGGCAAGTGTATCAATTGACACTGCTTCACTATTCCTTGGATATTCTAAAAATTTATATTCACCTTCTACTTTATTAGAATTCATAAGCACCTCACCCTATGTTCACATTCCCAAGATTTTCAACATATTACAAATCGTGAATGCCCACCTAAAGCTGGAGCTACATGTACCCCAATATTGTGATATGTATTATGTCATAAGGAATTTCCCTTATGGAAGCATATGTCCTAATGTGATGGTTAAAGCGCTAAGAGACATTCATACAAGTTCCATAATGCAATTTGAAAACATAGTCCTTTAGAATTTAGAATTTCGGTGGATTCCATGCAAAAATACACATTCAACGTAATATTCATACCTCAAAATCATTCAAAGTTATTGAAGTTGAGCTCAATATTGTTCAAATTTATGCAAAATTGGTTACATTGATAAGTGTGTAAATGGTGTTCATGAGATATTCCAATGGAGTCCCCCCTCGTCATACATGATCATTTGTTCCACTATGTTCATGTATCTCTCCCTACCTTGAGAGTGGGAGGAGATTTTATGTAGTCTAGACATCTTGTGGATTGCATTTGCAATGTGTGAAAGCACGTAATGTGGTGATAAAGAAGTTGTGAGTTAAGAGAAACGTTAGAACATGAAACACTTGGCATTGGATATTCCATCACATACTCATTTCTAAGCACATCAATGAAATTTGATTGCTATTAGTAATAGTTTGTTATAGGGAAGTAAAAGTGTCGTCAAGGAAGACCAAAATTCAAAAACACAAATCTACATTCACAAAACTATTATTGAGGATTTGTAGTTTTCTATAAACGAATTTTGAATTGCAACAATATGTGATTTGATAAGAAGTTTATGTTCTTAGTTTATCTTATCTACATTTATGTTTGCAATTATTATCCTTTTCAAATTTTAATATCTTGCTATCTCTACATAAAAACTTAGCAAACAAATTAAATTGAAGATTATCCCACCAAAATATCAAATGCATTATTATGTTCTCAAATTTTACATTTCACATTGTTCCTATCTCACTTAAAATATAACATGTTTACTTCTCCATCTTATAATGACATACTTTTGCACTTAAATTTTAATTGTTAATTATTAATATTTTAAAATTAAAGATAGTAATATTTATTAATACCATTATTATAAAAAAGAGGAAGTGGTTTACAAAATTAAATTATTACTCTTTGTTTCATACGTTGCCTATTTAAGTAAATTGTCTTTGACTTTGTATTGTCTTTTTAGTCTTGCCTCTGGCTAGGGACTATAGCTTCTGCCTCGCAGCAGAAAGGCTATTACCTGGTCCATTTTGGAATATTACTAGGTACATTCAACCAAAAATATTTTCCAATGTTTTGAACAAAACATTTATTATTTTAATTATTTTTAAAATATAAATCATTTTTTGTATTTTACAATTTCATAATCTCAATTTTTTGATTGGTCTAGGGGTTGTGATGGGACTTTATTAGTCCTAGTGTGTTTAGTTTTTTTTCACTATTTATCAGATAGTGGTAAATAAGTTAAAATTACAAAAATTATAAAAATGGCACGTACATCCTAAGTGAGATAGGGTTGTTATAGTATATGCACGTATTGTTGTTCATTGCAATCAATGTATGTATATGTCCTCCATATAAACTACATGCAGACTCTAGCAACAATTTCCCTCCATCCTCCACCTATACTATATGCACAGTCCCACCTACAAATAATCGAAGACCCTCCATACATTGCTTCATGCACCCTATTACTGGAAGTATTGACAAGCAGAAGATCTTACCTCTGTTATTACTGGAAGTATTGACAGGTAGAAGATCTTACCTCTATTGTTACTGGAAGTATTGACAGGCAGAAGATCTTACCTCTATCACTGTTGGCTGAGAATTATTGAGAGGTTTTGATCACCGTCGCACAGGCTGAAAATTATTGAGAGGTGACTGAAAATTATTGAGAGGTTCGAGTCACCGTCGCACTATTCTTTTGTATTATTATCCAATGTGAGGTCGTTACAAAAGCATACAAAAGATATTTTCCAAAGAAGTAACAAATAATAATATTCTTCTCCATTGGGAGGTCGTTGCCCAAGCATATGAGCTTTTCCAAAGCACTAACAAATAATCTTTGTCTTTTCTTCAAGATTCATGCACCATATTACTATAACTAATGACAGGAATAAGTTCTTGGGCATAAGTTCTTACATGTGTCCTGAGTTCTATCAGCATGCACTTGTATTCTTCTCCATTGTGACGTGTCTACCCAAGTATACTAGTTTTTCCTAAGCAGTAACAAAACTCTTATGTGTGTGGGACCTCCATACTAGTGCCTAGAGCGATTTGAAGGTTGAGCACTTGGTGAGAACTCTGTCTTCCATAGCTTTCTTCTTTAGTTCGTCCATCTTCTATGGAGTGAAGTAGAAGGATATGTAGACAAGTTCTTCGTTGTGGAGCTCGGTGGACTCTTTAGAGATTTATGTTATCTTTGTGAATTCCAGGTGGGATAGGCCACATGTTGTTTCAGCCCAGGAGTTGACAAATTCCATATATGTTCAGAAGAAATTGAATGATCCATTGAGTTAAAAGGTAGAACCTTCAATTATTTTTGTTTTCCAAATTCCAACCAAGCCCGTAAGAAATGAAATGGAATGATTCAATGAGTTAAGAGGAAATGCCTTCAATTATTTTTGTTTTCCAAATTGAAGGCATTGGGATTTCACAACGCGAGTATATTCCTGGTTACTCATTTAAAAAAACACCTCATAAGTTCCACAAGTGGAGAGATGTATCCATCTTGCTCCTCTTCCTCTGGCGAATTCAGAATGAAGTCCAAATCGGATGTGTCGCCAATCTATGGGAAATTGTGGAAATTAATGCATTCATTGTTCTTGAACAAAGACTCCCGAAATGTCCACTCCACCGAAATATGGCCATTGTGGATCCACAAATTCGTTTTTGAAACTGATGATGACCTCGACTAGGATTCAATGGAGACCTCTTCCTTCTTCCTCGTTTTGTTACCGTTGCTACTAATTTCCACAAAGGGAAAAGTCAAAGGGATCTCACTGGGGGCATATCTAGAGGTGACAAGCTGAATCTGGTGGGGGAAAAGAGAAAACTTCAACATAATGGAGGGTGCAGAATCCAGGAAATTGAAGTTGGCGTTAAGGCCTCTCAGGAAATAAACTGCAGCATCGTAAGCGTCGGGCAACTCGGTCGTTGTTACTAGATAAATTGGTAGGTGCGGACACTAACTGATCTCCCTAGATCCACCTGGATCTAGAACAAAACAGGATAGGACATGACTCTTTCTCTAAGTTGCAGTCATTGAATCTACTACCAAAAAGGAATGAGTATCATACCTTTATATCACTTCCTTAGGTCTCTGTTGTTCCTACTTCGCCCCTGTGCTCTTGTGAAATCAGGTCCAAGACAACACAAACCAACCAAAGTGAAGATAGAAAAGTATATTCAATGTCAACCTATGCATATGATCAAGAAGTTATGCAATAAAATAAGAGTGATTTTATGGGAAAGGGACATGTCGTTGTATTATATTAAATGAAAGTAGAAGATACAACCAAATCGTCTTGATGTCGCAAGCTTCCTTTCAGTGATCCTTCGTTCCAACACACACACTTGCTCTACACTTGCATGAAGAATATCCAGTACAACTTGATGGACAAATAGAGTCTTCAAGCTTCAATCCAAACAGAGTTCTTCACACAATTCTTTCATCAATTCTTCATTAAATCTTGCTTAACCTCTTCCTTGAGAAACCTTTCATTATATAGGAGAAGGAGAGATGGTTAAAGGGATGAGGATGATCCCACTAAATCTGAGAATTCAGTAGGATTCCAACCATGCGAATGTCAACTCATTTTCTAGAAGATTCTCTTCTAGAACCTTCGTAACCTATTATCTTTTCCAAGCTTTGAAATAGGTTCGCACCCTACCTACAGAGAAGACTGTGAACAGTTCGCACTCCAGGTATAGGGTTGCCTGCGAGAACGAAGGATTTTCGCACCCTGTAACATAGGCAGCTTGCGAACTTATCTTAAAAATATGCTTTTTAGAAGAAGACAACAATCACTTTTCTCAGGAAAAAGTTCTTTATGAGAGCCTGGACACATAACTTCTAGAGACATCACTAGAGTGACCAAAATACTTTGTAACAGAATGCCCCCCAAAGTATGAGGTTGGAACTCGTGACAACTGAAATACTTTGTAAAATGCATGTGTGTGTCAGAAACAAGGAGTGCACCTAATTGGAAACATGTAAACAACCAAGCATCTACAGAATATAATACCAGTTCTGAGGTAGGCATTCCCATGCTCAAATCAAAAATGAATGAAATCGTAAAGGTAGGTCATGGCCACCAATCATACACCGTGGATCCATGTCATCAAAATTCTACATAGCCACCAGGAATACACTGTGGATCTATGTTAGAAGACTCAAATTAAGACATAGCCACGCGACATACAAAGTGGATCTATGTGTTGATACAAATCATACATACTCCATCGCAGCCTCAATAAAAAAGATGAGACCCAGGGTCTTCAATCTCGTCACCTGAAAGTACGAATCTAGCCATGTGATTACATGTGTTGAAGTCGAACATGGTAGAAACCACTTGATTACCAGTCACTGATGAAAATTGTTAACAAGTGCGAGGGAAATCACCATTGATGTCAATGAATCCCAAGGTACCGAAGTATAATCCGAACGAATGTGAATGAATGAGCTAAAGTCAAACACTCAATGAAATCTCTCGATCAGTGACCAATGATGTGAAACCCCTGTCGAAAGCAAAGCGACCTGCCATTAAGGCATGCAAGTTCTAAGGTACTAAATGATTTCTAAGTCTTATTCCCGGATAATGAGTTGGAGTCGACGGAAAAAGACTCATCAGAGGAGGGCCTTGATGTATCCCTCATCAATGACATGAAATAAGTAACATATTTTGAGGTTGAATCAAAGTATGAATATGAGTTGAAACGGACACAGGGAAGGCCGACATAGTAAGAATGGACAACTGTAGATGGCCGACTCAATGGAGAGCTCGTTTGAACTTCTCTTGAACATATGAACAACACGACAAAGGACTTGGAAGCACTGACTCAAAGACGACCCAAGATATGACCTTGTATCAATTCAGACAAGAGACAAATGGATTTCCCAACCCGGATTCAAATGACGAATAGGGGGTGTCTTGTTCAAGAGCGACGCTTACTACCATTAATACGAATACGAAAACACATCCCTTTCCCAAAATTTCCCCCACCATTTCTGGCGAGTACCTCTTTATTTTTACACAAGCTTGAGGAGGATAACATATGCTTGTTGATGTAACCTCATCCTTCATATGAATCCCTTGAAGTACACTTAATGAACCCTAGGAAGGAGTGGTTTGGTCCCGTAAGGGCCTTTCGATGTTTGTTTAACGAGTCCAAGGATAGAAAACTCGAGGGGTTTTCATGTTTTGAGAGTCTGGAAAACACTTAAAGAGAACTCTCCCAGTTCCTTTTTCATAAATGAGTTCGACGAGACCGAAAAAGTGATAAACTATCGCTTGTTGAACGTTTTCTTCAAATACTTTAATGAGCGTGAAAAGAACAAGATCGCTCGGCAATATTTTCGTTTTTATGGAGCGTGAAAAGAGCTTAAAGGATACTCCCTTGCGTTTGTCGTTTTCGTGTTACCATGATGAGTACGAAAAGACGAGAAAAATTATAATCGGTTGTGTTCTCATGTATTTTCGAGCACGAGAATGAACAAAGACTGAGCTCAAGGTTTTTCCCTACAAAAACCCTAAAAAAAGTAGTCGTACATGTGACAAAAAAAGAAAAAATACTCGTACACCATCGTTCGGACTTCAAAGTCACTATATCTGCGAAAAACCATACTCACAAAGCTATTAGGGTATTAGGTTTTTTAAGCAAAGCAATAAAAATGATATAAAAAATCAACAAGAAATAGTAAAAAGTGAATAAATATGGGTGAAAAAGCCTTTTTTACCATTTCATTGTTACTTTGCCAAAAACTTGTCCAACATACCTCATTTTTCCCCAAATTTCTTTGCTCGATTGCGGGAGGTACAAGCGATCATTCAGCAAACAGTTTCAGCCAACGAGGTAATCCCCTGATTTTCCAACTTTTTCATGGTTTACTTTTGATTTTTATTGGCAATTTTAGATTTTTGAGTCCATTTTAGGGTCGGTGGGCGTGCTCAAGCATTCTCACAGGTGGGCCATTCGGGACCTGCGAGAATCTAAGATTTTTGCAGGTGGGCTTCAGTGCACCTGCGAGAATCTCGCACTGTGCAAAAGCTTCCCCTGTGAGGGCCGAAAAATAGATTTTTGTGTGTGGTTTTGCTCAATAAAAAATTATGCAAGAGGTTAAAACAAGTTGTTGGCTTCCTTCTCATGGCTCCATTGCAGGTGTTGACCATCATGATGTTGGAATGGAGGGAAAGAGAACACGAAGAGGATGATTCCATTGGCGGGAATGATTCGGGTACAGTCGCTGCCCTCTGGGAATGTGGGCTCTTAAAAAAATTTAGGATCCTGGGTATGAGAGCCCAACTCAGATTGTTAGAATACCTGGTCCACATATGGGATGTGGATTAACAGTTATTTCATGTAGGGGTCCACACGTTGACACTAGATATTGAGGATATCTATTTTCTGACGGGGTTGTCATGACGTGGATACTATGCTACTTTGACCAGAGGTAGAGGCGGCAGACTTCCTATGAGCGAGTATGTTCGCCGATATTGTGTTCCCGAGGCAGAGAGAAGCAAGGGTAAGGTTGCCATTTGGGGGGTCCAATATTTGACCCTACGGACTATCTTTTTTACCATGGTACGCATGGCTGGGAGAGTGGCTCTGCACATGGCTCTCTAGAGCTATTTCCAATACGCAATAGAGTGCACAGAGGCTCAGGTTTTCAATTGGTCGGACGCGGTTCTCCGCAGTATGAAGAGGCAACTGACAAAGGGCAGAAGGGGTGACCTGAAGAAGTTCGGGTACAGGTCACTTTTGGTTTCATTCTTCCTCGAGAGGGTCCCACTGCTGCGACTACAGGTAGATTGGGGTTTACTAGCCCCACAGGATCCGAGAATGCTGAGGTGGTGTAACCTCGGGGCTCGGTAACCTCAGGGCTTAGCACGTAGTAGGGCCTGTAATCAAGTATAATGATTCATTTTTTGATTGGTTGAGGCCCCAGATGCTGATGATCGATGACTACGCATATGTCAGTTTAGATTTCCGAGGAGATCCAGATTTGGTCATGCCTAAGGATGCTCAGTGGGGTGACTTAGGTGAGAAGTACACATTTTGTTTTTTTTAATGTTTTTGCAAATTTTATTATATAAAATGTTTTTATGTTTATCCAAGGACTAATCAAAAATTTTCTTTTGATGACACAGATGTGGGGCCGTATCGACCTCCAAGAACATCTCCCATTCAGAGGCGAGGACAAGCGGCTCCAGTGGTGATATGGGATGTCGAGGACTACGAGGCAATGGAACAGAACTTAGAGGGGTTGACTGCAGATGTCCCGGACATCGCTATTGGGGATATCCCGAGATGTTATCAGTGCCATACTGTGGGCGTGTCCGGGTCTCTCAGTCGACTACTCTGTAGGGTAGCCCGAGCAGTTGTATGTTATTGTGAGCGTCATCCGTGATGCTATTTTTTGGAAGCTATGGGCTTCATATTTTGAGATTTTGATCTTTGGATAGAAACTTTTTGTAAAAACTTTTGATCGTTATATACATATATACGACTTCTACCGTCTTATTCTGTGTTGTATAATACATGTGATGTGTGATTGGTTCATAAATGTCCCAAATGTCTGTCTAACACATAATTAGCTAAAGCATCAGTCAATGTATTTAGACATCTAGGAATGTGTTGATATTCGATATAATCAAAATAACGTTCTAAGAGGTGAATTCATAAATATACCCATAATAAAGTAGGACTTCGAATAGCATAGACATTACTTAACTGTAGTACTACTAGCTATGAATCAACTCGTATAACCAGGTGGCAAACATAAAGAGAAATAACATTAATCAACAATTCAATTACGGTGCTATATTATGCGATATTATTGGTCGCACGACCGAGGCACACACCTTGTAGACTGATAGGTTCATTTGTAGGTGTGTAAATTGCTCACGTAGCAGAAGCAAGGTTCTAAGTACTACGACTAGCGCCTTCATCGAATCCAATGTGGGGTAGCGAAGACTCCAACATATGGAAACCAAGCACAACGCAAGATAAGCGGTCAAGGGCAGAGGCCAAATAACAAGAAAGCACACTAAAGTAACACACATAAAGTATGATATAATAAAATACAAGCACTCATGCACAGGTGATCTTAAGCATAGTACTTCTTTAAGTACAACCCATTTCTAGGTTCACTCAAAGGGATACCGTCGTAGTCCACCAACTCGTAAACTCCTTTCTCCAACACTCATCTAACGATATAAGGACCTCACCACATAGCTTCAATTTTTTTGGCTCCTAGCATATCCCAATCTTGTTTGTAAAGGAGAACCAGATCACCTTTAGAGAAAACGTGTGGCTTGACATGTTTGTCATATTGGGCTTTGACACGTTTCTTTTGGGATTCTATAACTAGGGTGGCATCGCGACGGGTTTCATCTAGTTGCATGAGGTACAATAGACGCTCTTCTTCGATAGAAGTGTTTGGGAGAAGTTTGAGGGCTAGTTTTAGAGAAGGTATCTCACATTCAATCGACAAGATGGCTTCTAGACCATAAACTAACTGGAAAGGTGTAAACCCGATAGCAGACTTAACAGATGTCCGATAAGCCCACAATGCCGAAAACAACATCGTGTGCCAACTCGTTTTGTGAATCCCTATCATTCGTCGAAGCATGGTAATGAGTACTTTGTTTATTGCTTCAACTTGGTCGTTGTCTTGTGGGTAATAGGGTGTTGAGTTTTCATGGTGAAGACCCAACTTTTCGGTGAGTTCAGACATCATGAAGTTTCTAAAGTGGCTACTGTGATCAGTAACGATAGATTGAGGAACACCAAACCAAGAAATGATGTGATTGAATGTGAATAATTATGCAGTCTTTCTAGTATTGTTGAATGTCAGCATCGCTTCGGCCCATTTCGTAAAATAATCTACGGCTACAATAATGTATCCATGCCCCCCGACCGAGTGAGGGTGACATGTCATGAAATCGATACCCCATTTCACAAAAGGACCAACGGAGACCACAGGGTGTAGAGGAGTAGGGTGTGATTGTATTTTGTTGTTGTAGGTTTGGCAAGCGTGGCATTTTTGGACAGTGATTATACAATCATTGAATAAAGAAGGCCAAAAATAGCCTGCTCATAAGATCTTCTGGGCAGTAGCATACCCAAACATGTGACCACCACATGCTCCAAAATGGCAGTCATTCAGGGCTTTCTTGGCTTCGTCAAACATGAGGCAGCGTCGAAAAACAGAGTCAATCCCACGACGATAAAGAGTATCACCGAGGATAATATACTGACGGGCTTGGTAGTGTATTCGACGACGGTCGGTGCTAGACAAATCGGGCCGGAAATTCTAGGTCTGGAGATATATGATGATATCCCCATACCAAAGGTCATCGGAACTAATCAAGAAAATGGATTCATCGGGTAATGAATCCTCTGCTACATTTTCCGTCTCAGAACAGGGAAGGTCACACATCAACTCGACAAACACTAAGGATTTCTTGGACTTAGCACGTTCGAATTCTAAGTCAAACTCCTGGAGTATTATGATCCATTTGGAGTATTTTCCCCCTAGCAATTGGCGTGTAAGAATGTGATGCATAGGGGTGCAGTTGGAAACCACAGTAGTCTTGTGTAAAAGGATATAGTTTCGAAAATGTTGAACAGCTTGGACGACGGCCAAGGCTAGTTTTTTAACATGTAAATACTTGGTTTCGGTAGTTGTGAGACTCTGACTCAAATAATAAATGACATGTTCGTCATGAGAATCATCCTCCTGAACGAGAACCATAGCGATGGTATAGTCCGAGGCTGCGAGATAAAGGAAATAATCCCGACTGTAATCATGTGGAAAGAGTAGTGGGGTACGAGTTAAAGACAGTTTCAAAGCTTTGAAAGCTTTGTCAGCAGTGGTATCTCATATGAACTCAGAACCTTTCTTGAGCAGTCAAGTAAATCCAAGAGTTAGCTCAGCATAGTTCGAGATGAAAAGATAGAGAAAGTTTGCCTTCCCTTGCAAACTTTGTAGCTGGTGAAGTGAGGAAGGAGGAGGAAGATTGAGAACCGCCTCAACCTTCAAAGGATCTACCCTGATCCCTTAACGTGAAACAATAAAGCCCAGAAGTTGGCCGAATTCTACGCAAAAAACACATTTGTGTGGGTTTAAGCGTATACGGTAGAACCGACATCAGAGGAAAATGTCTCGAAGGTGTGTGGGATGATCGACACGGTGCATGGAATGAGCTGGTAAGTCATCGAGATATGGCTGCACAATGTGCTTTATATCATGAAAGGCATAAGACATAGCACATTGAAAAGTTGCATCGACATTCTTTAAACCAAATGGAAGTTTTCGATAGGCGAAAGTGCCCCAAGGACAAATAAAAGCGGTCTTGTGTTGGTCTGTGGGTGTGATATTGATTTGATTATATCCGGAGAAACCATCCATCAGAGAAAATATTTCACTTCTGGCACAATCGTCGACGATCTAGTCAACAAAGGGGGTAGGAAAGTTGTCTTTAGGACAAGCTTTAATAATGTCTCTATAATCAACACACACGTGAATCGTACCTTGTTTCTTGTTAATCAGAACAAGATTGGAAACCCAGTCAGTTAGAGCCACAGGGTAAATAAAGCCAGCTTTGAGAAGTTTCTCAAATTCAAGCTTTATAGCGGCTGCTTTACGTGGGTGGACCGGATGAAGTCATTTCTGGACAGGTTTAGCGCCCGAGTATGTCTTAATCTCGTGTACAACAATGTCGGGGTCAATACCTGACATTTCTTCATAGCTCCATGCGAAGACGCCATGAAATTCTTGGAAAAGAGACTTGTAGGTGACAACTTCGTCATGGGAACACGAAGCTCCGATATGCACATTTTCGACAACTCTAGGTTTTATGGATATGTCGAGGGGGATGGTGGGTGAGATATTACTTAAGTTCCCTTCGTAGAACATATCGTGTGTAGACTCAGGAATGGTAGAAATGACGACAACGGTCGATGGGGTCGAGATCCGTTGGTAACTCTCGATGGTGTGTTGTTCCAGGAAGAGAATGGAACGATGATGTTCATCATCCCAAGGGGTATCTTCCATGGACATAACAGACATAATCATTTAGTCGGTAGGAAAAATGACGCAGAACGGATCCAGAGATAAATCACCAAGAGAGGAGGTAGAAGGGGTTGTCGATTGAATGGCTTGATAAGCAAATTCAAACAGACTCAAAGGCATTTGGTCGCCATAACGAAAATGATCGTCGGGGTTGGGTACTATCCATGGGTCGTAAGACGCAAGGGTTTCTCGAACAAAGGTGGAAATCATATTGATCGAGGCAACGAACAGATGTGGAACATCGGGTGGTGGAATGGGAAAAGTACCCATCAAAGAGGAATCTTTAAGAAGACCGACACCGACATTCTCATATATAGGGGGTGTTTTTGCAATGAAAGGTACATTGTCGATACGTGCATCGGAGTGAAAGAAGACTAATTGGTCCATCATAATTACTTTTCCTTGATGTGGGAAACGTACGACATGGAAAAGAGTGGACACAACTGCACGCATGGAATCGATCTAGCTACAACCAAGTAGAAGGTTGTAATCGAGAGGAGCGTCAAAGACCTCCACTTCAACGTTCACCATTTTTCCTTCCAATGTAATAGGCAATGAAGGGAGGACACCGTAAGGCTTAAAACCAAAGCCATTGAAGGCTTTGAGCATGTTGTGGGATTCAGTTAAAGGAGGAGAGTCGATGGCTTTCCAGCAGGTAATAGACATGACACACTTCGAGGCACCCTCATCAATAACTATTCTACAAATGTTCTTATCAAAGACAATAACTTGTATTTGGAATGCGAGTTGAGGGGGTAACCTTGGAATGTGATCTTCCAAGTCAAAAATTATTAAATTTGTATCGGTAGGGTCGATTCCACCAATAGCTTTCAACAGTGCCTTATGTTGTATAGGAAAAATCTCAAGGACTTCGAGGGCTGACATCGCGGACGGTGCTTGGGCCATATCTTCGACAATACTGTAGTTCTGGGCAGCATGTGCATGAGGATTGAAAGAAGATTTTTGGACAACACCCTTTGGGGGAGGGCGAAGAACTGTATCTAGGCTCGGTCGTTCGAGATGAAGAGGACCGTTGGTAGGTGGAGTCATGGGAGATGGTTGGACCAACGAAGGAGGTATTTCATCAACCTTCTCTTTGGAGGAATAATAATCTTTGGCTCGAGTGGTAAGTGTGATGTCATTCTTCTTTGAATCACTTGTACACATTAAGACATAGGATGTGGTGGAGGGGGAAGGTTGGTCATGAATGACCAATTGGGCCTGTTGTTGAGAAGGGAAGGGTTGTGACAACACGGCTAGAGTAGGCAGTGTCGGGGTCCCTTGAAGGAACTTAGTAACCTCAGCTCGTCTTGGACAATCCTTAGTGTAGTGATCATCACCACAGATAAGACAAGGGTATAAGGGTTTGCGCTTATCCTTATCGTCAACAGGTTGTGTTTTGGTCTTCTCAGATTGCGGATTATTTTTATCCTTCTTGTTCTTACCCTTCCCTTTTTTGGATTTATTTTTTCTGGCGGGGGTAGATTGAAAAAAGTTCACCTCATAAGTCTTGCCAGTGGGAGGGGTAGGAGACAGAGCATTTTGAACATTAGAAGCAACTGATTTGGGTTTGTTGCTAGAGGCTTGGACAGAATGGGGTTGGGCATGGAAAGTGCCAATCACACCGTCAGCTGCATGGAAAGTGCCAATCACACTGTCAGCTGCATGAGAAGCAGCAGGAGTAGTTGAAGTAGCAGAAGTAGAAGGACGAGGTGCGTCAGGGAGTAAGTCGTAAAGAGTACCCATTTGTGAGGAAACGAGGTCGAGGTATTGAGCACGACTGATCGCTTGTTCTTCTATGACAACTCCACCCATGGAGATGTCACGAGCAATGTCATTCACGAATGATTTCATGAACCACTCTGCTAGCAACTGATCGAGAAGTTCGAGTTTGATGAGACATCGTCTCCGTCGCCACTCATGAATGTGATCAGAGATATGAGTGGCTTTGGTTTGTTTGAAAGAACTCAAAATTTTGGTTCCTGTTTCGTAGTGGATCGGTAACTAGTAGTGGGTGAGGAAAGCCATAGTGAGGGTGTTGAAGTCGGTGAAGAAGCCTCGTGGTAATTCTATATACCACTTCGCGGAAGAACCTGTGAGAGTTCATTGAAAAATGCATAAACGAATAGAGTCGTCCATCAAAGAGTTGGATGAACACCAAAGGTGAAAAGTTATTACATGATTGTTCGGGTCCTCTCCTGGTTTACCATCAAATTTAGGGATTTCGGATGGTAGTTTGGTCGGTATCGCGGGCCATTGAGGAGAGTAACGGATCGAGTCATTTAAAATTCTCGACAGATCAGGGAGGTCCAGGGTGGCTAAGAAGGGTAATTTTCTATTCACGTGTGGGTACTGGTGACTTTGGGGAGGAAGCTCTGTAGGTATACCAGTGGGACCATAAGCAGTTTTCATATAATGCGAAGATCCGAGCAGATTCGGTTGTTGGTGTGGAGGCAAGTAATTCATAGAGTTGTATTGGTTGGGGTTGTTCCCTTAAACAAGGGCGTGGGGTTGAGCATTCGAGCCCCAAATAGGATTGGACGTACCTGGATATGGTTGACCTATACTAGGGGGTATGAGGGAGCTAGCTTGGGGTTGTTGCCCCCCAGTCGAGTGAGGATTATTTTGGATAAGATAGTTCCAATACTGGGCCAAGGATGGAGGTATGTTTTGTCCATAGGGTGGGGTAGGTGGGGGTTTCCCTCCAATCAGGGGTTGCGTCCCAATTGGGATTTATCCTGCAAAAGGGGATTGGGTTTGGCCTCCTTGGTGAAATTGTCCACCGACAGGAATCTGGTAATTAGGTGTGAAAGACGAGATGGTGCCACTAGGGTTGGTGCCTTTGATAGAGGATGGAAGAGGTCCTCTAAAACGGGGTCGAGGAAGTGTCGGAATGAAACCAAGAACGAGATGGTGCCCAGAAGGAGTGGAAATGCCAGTAGTCTTGGATGGGATTTGTGTAGGAGCGAGAATAGAAGCATTCAACACATGATATCTGGGGGGAAGTGTTGGGGTGAATCTTGGCGAAAGCAGCGTGCCAATGGGAGCTTGGCTAGCCACCATGATCCCGGTGTGAGGATGCGTAGTATCTGGGACCATTGTGTAATGGACCGTTTGTAGGGGGATAGTCAAGATGTGGTCAGTTGGAGGAGCGTCCGAACTAGGAAAATAATAGGCAGTAGTAAAATTTATTGCGTCTGGATCGAATGTTTCATGCAGCTCAGGTGTGACAATGATATCAATGCCTGCTCCTGAGCCAAAGATATCCCGTCTAAAAATTCCAATATTCCAAAAAGGATATTGACCCTCGGGTCCTGTGAAAGGTCCGGTTGGTAATCCAGAAGACTCCACAACTATTTCTTTGGAAGAATTCACTCAAACAATACGTCTCACAGAGTCGAGAGGAAGTCAAAAGTCCTCTCGAGAATTGGTAATTCGGAACCGTTCTAAAGAGTTAGTTCTTTCCACTTGTGGAGTGGAAACGTCTTGGACTTCACTCTGTTGAGGAGATCCCTTCGGTGAGTTGGTAGGCAAGGGTTGAGAACCTTCCATATCTTATGGAGGTAAGCCTTGCATTCTACGTGAACGGCGTGGAGGGTCAATTGTGATCGAGTTGAAATCTTACGAAATAAATTCTATGGCCAACTTGGGCAAACAAACAGCACGCACTAGTAAAATCTAGGAATCAAAACCAAGCAAACAAGACCTTCCAATTCCGAAGTCACTAGTTGGTGATGAAATCCAACGTCACGACGACGAGACAAGAAGGGGTTGGGTGAGGGTGGAAACTTTACGTTGACGACCTGCTTAATAGACTTACACCCTGGTGCAAGCTCCCACACATAATCGTGGGTATACCCTCCAAGGAGCCCGAGTGAGTTTGGAGAAAACGTCGATTCCAGGTACCGTGAAGACTTACCCCTTCACAGGAACCCTGTGTAAGACCCTAAGAAGATAGGCTACTAAGGTTACCACAAACAACAATGATGCCTGGGGAAATAGTCGACATTCCGATCCACACGCAAGGGCAGGGTATCTAGCCCGAAATCAACTTGAGAGGATTCCACTCATCATTGTGGGTATACCTTCAAGTGACCCCCGTAATACGTGCAATCTCTACACCAAGATCAATAAAGAAGGGTGAGTAACTCTGTCAATCTCAATGTGACCTCAGGTTTGACCTTTGTGTGAG
>JASDQU010240390.1:1162-11819 GCA_032191745.1 Picea mariana | reverse complement strand
AATTTTCCTTTCCTTTTTGCATGGAAAAAATGCAACCAGTAGATGTACTCCCCTGCTATTCCAGAAAAAAACATTGTACCAGATATGTGACATGGAAGGAAGCAAGGATTTTGTCTAGACCTGAAAATCCTTATAAAATTATAGTTCTCCATTTCTTCTATTGTGTCCCTCCTATCCAGGAAGATTGTCAGTTGGCCAGAGAACCGGGGGAAATACCTTCCAAATATCAATGGTTTAAAAAATGAAACAAAATAATTGAAGACCTTATAAAATAGTTGGCTAGCATCGTGTCTCTATAATTTCTGGCATGAGAATGTTACCTGGTCAAATTCAGAGTTTAGATTCATACACATAGATAGTCCAGGAAATGGATAGCAATTCGACACGACGAAAATTAAATAAGGTGGCATAAAGAATTTATTTTGCCTCTTGTATTGCAATAACTGGAAGAGTTTTGAATGGAAATCATCTTGCGGAAATGAAAGATGGTTTGTTGCTTGATCGTAAATTATAAAATATATAGAATCATCCGATATATGTCGGTTGCACTTGCTTGTCTCATTGTCCTTGTGAAATGGAATGCAATTTTCTGAAAAGGGTTTTTATATGCACTAATCTGTAATATGGCCATGTCTCGGGGAGCGGGCATTGGGTCCTGTAATAATTTCGGAAAGAGGTCTATTTCATTGCCATGCTTCTTTAAGAACTTCTTGCAATTCTCATCGTTGAAAGTAGGCATTGGGTGGGGAAGTGTTAACATCTTTCAAAATACTTTAGGTGATAGGGAGATTTGGAAATGGTCACCCATCTGAACAATGCATTGGTTAGAAATATAGTTCTCGGCGCAACACGTGACCAAGTCCTTAAAGTAAAAAATAAAAAAAAATAAAAATAAAAATAAAAATGGGGATACAATGGGTCGTTGCAATTTCAGATGTTGAGATAACTTTCATCTGGGAAGAAGTGGACGAGTAGTAGTCATAAGCTATGGACCACTGAAAATGTTGGTCCTCATGCTCGAAAATATTCAGGGTATCTCCACAGACATGATGTCGAACTGCAGCCATAAGGTGATGAAAACCTTCCTTTGCTCCTTATTGTATTTAAAATGGACGTTGCAACATTATAATACAATCTCCGGTAAATCTTGGTTCAATGTGTTTTAATGGAAGATGTCCTCAACCTTTTTGCCTTTTAATGCCAATCTTTTCAAAGCTAATAAAAGCGTCATCAATTTGCATTGGGAAAGCGTGCAAAGATGGCAGGGAAATAGAGAAACTATTGAAAAGCAGAGAAAACATTGACAGTTGTGTAATATACCTGGATTTTGACAAAAGCGGGTTCAAGTCAGAAGATAATTTGTTGATATTTACTTAAACAAATTTCATATTATTTTATTTTATTGTTGTTCTCTGTGGCCCAAATGCAAACTATGTTTAAATTGGAATGGTGGAGCAACATTTTCATATGCAGGTAGAGCCTCAGATATGCAAACCTGTAAGGTTCTAAAATTATGTGCACAATACTAAAGAGCAGCATCATCTGAACACCTTTGTAGATGACAGTGGGCCAGCACAATATTGAATTCTTTCTACGATGACGTCTTAAAAAAAAAAAAAAAACCATCATTTTTTTTGCGAATTCAATATTGACAGAGGAAACTAATCAGATTCCATAATATTCTCCCATAAATGCATTTTAATGGGAGATTACCTCGAGCTTTCCGCTTATTAATGACAACATTTTCGAACATCTGTGAACTATCACCAGTAAAATCATAATTAATTTCTATTCGGAAGGGGCGAACGTTGCGGGCATGGACGAGAATTAAAGATTCTTTGGTACTTTTTTGAACCTGGGAGTCCATGTTGGAATTGTAGATCACCCAAGTTTCGGATGGAAGATGTATACTCGGAACACAGGGAATGAGAGTTTGATAAATCGTACCTGGGAACCCGCGGCCATAAAATTGGTTAAGGAAACGAAAGTGCTCGGTTAGACTCGTGATGTCAAGATATAGATGGATATACAATTTGTGAGTTCGATAAAGAGTGAGGCTTGCGATTTGGAGGATTCCGGGGTCGAATTGTATATAACCGGAGTCTTGGATGCAAGATGTTATCTGAACATGGGGCATGGGAGTTTGATAATGCATTGGGGGGGGACTCGCGGTCATAAAATTGACTAATTGTTGAGACGAACTGGGAAATACATCAACCGATGCTTTGAAATATCAACAGATTCTAGGAAAACTGAGTCGCAATCTTCGATTCTAGGTCGAATTGTAGATCACCAAAGTTTCGGGTGCAAGATGTATACTGCACACATGAGGCATGAGAGTTGGATGGTGCCCACATAGGAACCTGCGGCTATAAAATTCGTGAACTATGAAAACGAACAGCGGTCGGTAAGACTCATGATGTAGAGATATAGATGGAAATGAAATATGTCACTCCGTTGTCTGGGAACACGTGAGCATAGACATGGATCACCCAAGTTTTGGATGGAAGATGTATACTCGGAACAAGGGGAATGAGAGTTCGATAACAGGTAGCCGAGAACCCGCGGCCATAAAATTGGCTAAGGAAACGTAAGCGCTCGGTCGGACTCGTGATTCCAAGATATAGATGGATATACAAATTGTGAGTTCAATAAAGAGTGAGGCTTGGCAGTTCGAGGAGCACGGGGTCGAATTGTAGATAACTGGAGTTTTGGATGCAAGATGTTATCCGAACACGGGGCATGGGAGTTCGATAATGCATTGGGGGGGGGAACCTGTGGCCATAAAATTGGATAATTGTTGAGACGAATTGGGAAAAATATCAACAGATGCTTTGAAATATCAACAGATGCTGGGAAAAATGAGTCGCAAGTTTCGAGTCCAGGTCGAATTGTAGATCACCGAAGTTTCAGGTGCAAGATGTATACCGTGCACACGGGGCATGAGAGTTCGATTGCGCCTACATAGGAACCGGCGGCCATAAAATTCGCAAACTATGAAAACGAACGACGGTCAGTCGGACTCGTGATGTAGAGATATAGATGGACATGAAATCTGCAACTCCGCCATCCTAGGAACCTGCGATCATAGACATGGGACTAAGTATAGAATCAGAAATGGATAATAGAGGGGAAGAAAAAAAAGGGAGAGCAGCTAAGTATAGAACAGGAAAAAGAAAGGGAGGTAAGAACCGACATGAAAGAAAATTGTTACATAGGAACACATGAAAAGAAAAGATGGAGTACAAATTTATTTATTTCAAGATAACAGAACAGAAAATATAATCGACACGAAGACAAGTCAATGTACAAGAATATATGGAGTATCCAAGGAGGGGGAAAAAAAAAACAAAGTTGCAAACCAGTTCAACAAATACAAACAGAGTAAATGAAAAACTATTGGATATGGAACACAGGTAGAAAAACGCACCTTTGCATGGATTCTTCTACATTCCTGGTTAGGAGTTCTTTGCGGTGTCTAGTTTAACTGTTTGTTTCTATGAACAAAATCACAAAACAAAACGGACATGAACATAAGTTGACATGTAAAGAAAAAAGCAAGTACTATGTACATAGACTAAATAAAATAGAATAAGAGGAATAGAGTAGCAGATAGCGTTCATTAAAGTTTTTGTCTGTGTGTGTGTATTTGCAAAAAAAAAATTGTGACCAAAAGTAATTACAAACCAGGGAAAACTAAGAAGTTGGATATCTCGATTTTCTGCAACAAGATAGACAGATATGGTTTGAATCATACAAATATGATTCTGCAATATGCCTTATGCATATTTCATAATTCAAGTGAAACACCAACTATGTGGTGACCAAACCAGTATGTGTACAAACCAGGGAAAACTAAGAAGCTGGATAATTTTTATTTTATTTTTTTTGGCAACAAGCTATACAAATATGCTTTGAAACATAGAAATATGACTTTGCAATATGTTTGATGTATATCTCATAATTCAAGTGAAATACAAATTGAATTGTGATTAGACCAATATGTATCTAAGATAAAGATGATGTATTGCGGAATGGGCACATTTGACCACACATGGTCAATAAGTGTGTTTTGCACATGGCTTGTGTTGTTCAAAAGAAAGTGGAGACTGTATTTGCACATGTAGTTTTCCAATTCTTTTGTTCTGGCACTATTTTATAGCAGGTCAATATTGAAGTCTCCTACAAGCATAATGGGTCCGTTCAAATGGAAATGGCCTAATGCATTGGAAATAACATTTAGTATGTTGGAGAATGTTGCATGGGGAGCAACATACAAATTCAGTATTGCAATTTATGTTCCATGGAAAAATATTTTTGCAAGCACCATCTCAACATTCTTTTCTTCGAAATGTATATGGTCCAAAATTGGTACATGTTTTTTCACCAATATCATCACCCCATGTGTAATGTAACTTGATATGCAATTGTGATCTGGAAATTGTTTGTTTTGCATGCATAATGCCATGTATGTTTCCTACAAGCACAGAATATTGGATTGCATTATATCATATTCATTGAGTATATCAACCATGTGTGCATGTAAGCTATGTGTGTTAAGCGAGAGAATTGATACAGATGACTTTGTTTGTATGAATTGGTAATCATATTGCAATTTCCATTTTGCGGTAGTCCTAAGGCGTTCCATTTCAATATCAACTTTTTGTTTGACTTTGAAGTTATCTTTTGTAAGAGGACTTAGTAAAAACAAGGAGTCTATGCTTCTGAAACGGGACAATGCTGTGTATACAAGTCCATGTATCTGAATTCCAACAGGTTGAAATGCAACATTATCAAGTGTTAGTCCTTGCGCTCTGTGGATTGTACATGCACATGCAAGTTTAATTGGAAACTTTTTTCGAATCTTCAGTCGACCTGTCTTTGTTGATGTCGATATTGGCTTTGATATTTGCAATATAGGTGTCCAATCGCTTGAGTGTTTGAATTATATAAATAATCCAACTTGCTTGCTTGTCGCTTGCCTATATGCGGTTCATGGAACTTCATCCAAAGGACATCAAGTTTTTATGTTTTCATATAGCCTTTGAGTATTCCATCTGCACTATTGACCAAGCCATCCTGAAAATCATAGTTACAGGCATATATTTCAACCAACATTTCTAATTCCAGGACAAGTTGCAAAGGTAAAGTGGTTGTATGTTCATGACGTGGCACATTTCCATGGTTGTCTTCTTCCAGGTCAATTGAATTGATGATGATATCATCACCAGACATGAGCGATAGCATGTTCCTGTTTTGCATTGCAACATCCTTATTTGTGTAGAACAGGTAAGGGAACATTGGGTCTGTTGGTGCAGGTCGCAAGCACCTCGACTTGATATATGGTAAGTCATCATATGTTTGGTTGTTTGTATGCATTCTATTCAAAATTGCAATAAATGTTTCATCTGTCTGGTGCATTGTAGTATGTAATTCAAAACATTTAATATTGTCTCTCAAAAAGTTATGCATCATTGTTTTCATGTTAACCGTAGGTTGTTAAAATATCAAAGAATCTTGGATTGATTGTTCCTGGTAAAGATCGCCACAGAATATCATGTCAATGTTTCCAAAGTATTTCGTGTGCACATGTTTTATGCTTCTTAGTCGCTTGTCAATGGAATACAAGAAGCGAAATCCAATCAAAGAGGCTTCATCTATAAAGACAAGTTGGAGTTCATCAAAAAGCTTAGACAATGTATCTAACATTTCCTTGATAAGTGGAAGAAATTATGACTTGTTAAAAGGCATTAAAAATGCAGAGTAGACTGTTGTTCCACCTGCATTATATGCAACTTTTCCTGTATATGCAACTATTAGGCCCTTTGGTTTCATAGGATCAAAGGAATTGTTTGAATCATAGATTCGTATAAGAATTTGGAACAGTGCTTTCATTATGAATGTCTTGCATGTTCTTGCTCCGCCTGTAAGGAACAAGTGCACAGGAGTGTCCATGTTCAAGCATTTTTTAAGCGCAATGTCCTTTAGAATTGTTTGTTGTTCTCGGTTCAACAGACTTCTTATTCTGTGGTATTCATTATTTTCAATAAGGAAAGGATGTTTTGTGACTTGAAAACCAAGATTGATACGTTTTTCACTGCCACCTACTCGAGGATGAGGAAAATCTACTTGCAAGTCATAGGACTCGTAGGGAGTTCTGGTTGTTTCTCGGTTTGTGAATGTCTCATCAATATTGTTAGGGTTTTCTAGCTCATTAACTACAATTTCTAGATCACCCCATGTTGGATTAACATTTTAAGTAAATCTAGCTTCATTGATTTGCACTATAGTCTCAGAGGCAACATACACAGCTTCCCATGTAGAGAAGTTATGTTTTAATGTCTTTTCATTTTTATCGAACGGAACGTATAGCAGCAGTTTTTCTCTACAATAGTTTTCACAGTCAAAATGTTTATTGTATTTGAAAAACTGTATCACAGAGGGTTTTTTTCTTTTTGATATGGGCGCACCATTTTTTTTGTAATGCAATACAAATTCTGCTAAGCAGATATGCCTAATAGAATATGGACACTGGTGGTAATAATCAATAATAGAGCAGCATAGCACGTCTTATTAATTGCCAGGCTCTTGTTCTAGCAAAACCAGTTGTTTAAGCACAAATGTGTGTTTCTCAAGTGGAGGTGTGTTTATGAAGACACATTTTCTTGAACTACAATTGAGGGGCAGGGAAAGTGCAATGTGGACTGCTTGTTGAGCAGACATTTGTTGAAGATTAAGCAATGTATTGCCAAGCGTACGTATCATTTGTATGGCATCAATATGACTTCTTTCATGTTCTTTGTGTATTATTCTGAATGCACTTGTCATATATTTTTCAACCTTTTTCATATATGAGGTACAGTACGATGTTGCAGCATATGCATTGAGGACGTACTGTGCATCTGTATTTGCATTCCACATAATTGACATGTCCTTGGAGAAACTGTTGTTCCAAATATGGGAAAGTTTTTGTTTAAGTAAAACTGTTGGTTTTTTAAGCGTACATTGTATGGCTTGAATGTACTCATCTTCTGATAGATTTAGCTCTGTCAAGAAGTCATCGAAGCTCATCAACTCATGAAACTCTCCTTGTTCTAGAAATGCAAACAAGGATTTAGATTTCTCAACAACAACATTGTCCTCTAAACTAAGTGGCTCTATGATTCTTGTTTCTCTCATTGGTGGCATGGGAAAGTTGTATCTGCAATGTGAGTTTTTTTGTTTTCTACAACTTCTTGTATGATAATGTCTATGAAATTTGGCAAGTTCTAGATCCAAATGATTTGTGTTGCATGTTATGTATTTGTCCACAAATTGCTTGATCTGTGAATTGTTGTCAGCTCCATAGACTGGCGCACCCTCTATCCACAATAGTGCATGGTCATGTTCATTCTCCCTATTCTGGAATTCAGTCACAAAAAAGTAGTCCGATATTTTTCTGAAAAATGTTTCATCATGGCATATCAATTGTCTCAAAGCATTTATTCTATGTCTATAGTAGCGAGTACATGTCACTGGATCTTTTCTTATGAGGTAGTCAATGTCATTATTTTCCAGTGTATCGGTTTGTTTTTTATGTTTCATGTTCCTGTGCAATTTAGGTACGGCGGCCACCAATGGATCCCAGCAATGCTCTGCACTTGTAAATGTGATGAAAAATGTTGGCGGGCCCAATTGTTGGATCATTGAAAAAATAGTTTTCTTGTTTTGTTGCAAATAGTCAAGAGAGATGCGAATGTTTTTGAAATCTATGTATCCAATATCATATTTTAGAATTTTTTCTAGGTTTACTTTGTACTTGACATCCTTGGCCAACAAATTTATTCCTTGTAACTGGCCTTTTCTTATTCAGACCCACATGCAAGACAGAACTTGCTCTATTATTATGCGCATTGTTTTGAAAAACAAATGTGTTATGTGACAGAAGAAGTCATCGTTTGAATGTAGAAACTCCCATCGAACTATTTTATGATAACTGAATCATTTTGTAATGTCAGTGGCACGTGGATCTCCATAGAAGAGTGTTGGCAAGTTCATTTCCTCAGCGAATCTGTCCTTGAAAATTCAAAGTGGACGTTCCCCCTCAGCAGGTGCAATTTCGACAATCGTGTCTTGCAAGTCACGAATGCATTGTGAATCAGTGAATCCATGCATCAATGTCTCAGCAGGTGTTTCATTCTCTAATTCATCATGTGTATCAAATTCACTAACATTTTCGAGAGTCTTTGCAGAGTTGTCATCCTCTTCTTCAAGAACATTGTTCCAGTTCTCATTTATACAAATGTTTTGTGCTTTGTACAGGGCCCTAGAACATAATTCCTTTAATGCTTTCATAACAGCATGCACACACACTTTGTCTTTCTGATATGCATTTTTGTATCGCAAACGTATTTTGAGAGCCATAACAATTTTCATTGTATCGCTAATGAATTGTGGCAAGGATTTTTGCACAACATCTAGCTGAACAGGCACATTAATAATTGATCATGTTAAGCCCATCTGGGGTCATTTATAGCCCCAGGGCCTGATTTGTGCAAATGCAATTCACAGAGACACAAGTCTCTCTTCAAGTTCCATAAGTGCACTTACATTTGGTAGTGGTGTATTACATCTTATTTGGTCAGGCGTTGCAAATTGTGGAAGTTTTCCATTTTCAAGCGACCGTTTGCATGGAAGACAAATTTTTCCACTAGAAAATGTTTTATCATGTGCTGTCAAACAGAGGTATTCTGCTTCCAAATCAGGAGTGAAAGACTTACTGTTTTTTGTGAAATTCAATTGATCGCAAATAACACATGCAATGGAAGGAGTGTCTTTGATTTGTTTCATGTAGGTTTTTCTTGCATCTTTCTTTCGCAGGGAAGTATGGGTAGAAAGTGTTTGCTAGTTTTCATTGGTAGTAGTGCACGGTGTTGCTTCTAGCCCACGAAATGTGATTTTTTCCTCTCAGATAGTTGCATGACCATTGTCGGATATGCGACCGTACCTTTTTTTTTTTTGTTGTGCACAAACAATTTTTTTTAGATTGTGATATGTCAGTTTATCTCTAAAAGGAAGCGTAGCAATGTATTTTTTTCTCTCATGCATGAACTTTTTCAAGTTGTGGTAACTTAGTCTATGTTTCTTGTTCAAGGGCAAGATGACCTGATGGCAGCTGGGATGCATTTCACTCTAATTAAATAGCATGTGACGCTTATGCACATTCGATGTGGTTTGGCTGGCATTGACACTGGACACTGGAATGCCAGTATTTCCTATACGACCAATGTTTTTTTCTCTCTTACGTATGAAATTTTTCAGGTTGTGATAACATAGTCTACGTTTTTTGTTTAAGCCCTATATGGCCTCATCACAACTGGGACAAATTTCACGCATGACTTTTTTCAATTTTTGATAACTTAGCCTACGTTTTTTGTTTAAGCCTTGTATGGCCTTATCGCAACTAGGAGGAGTTTCATTCTCATTAAAAAACATGCCATGCGTATGCAGATTCGATGCGGTTTGGATGGCATGGACATTGAACCATGAACCAGTGATATGTCCAAGCAAAGGTTGATAATGGATATGTGTTGTATCTATTTTCAACGAGAGGATGTCAATTGTTCGATCGTAATTTGAATCAATAGACCAGGAATGGACAATGCCATCTGGCAAGGCTGACCAGATCTGGATATTTACTCTAAATATGATATATAGCCATTGCAAATAGAATCTGCAACCCTCCACATTTCCATTTTCATATGGCAGTGCCATATTTACAAGGTATTCTTGCCAACTTGCAATTGTTGGCATATTTTCTAGGAGATATGGCGAAAGGTATTGATGCAAGCAGCTAAAAGCTTGTTGGTTGCCGCCTATAATTGCATTGCAAAAGGACTATACAGTGTAAAGATGCAGCGACTGCACATCAAACTCTATTGCTACCAAACAACAAATTTCATTGAACAGACTATCTCCACAGCTAGATACAACAGTTGTTGCTAGCTGCAAACCATGGCAGTCTATGCGATGCATAATCTGTTTCCACTACAATTCAAGGTCTTTGAAAATGAGGGACAAGTAAATATGAGGTCCTCCAATATTTCCTATGGACAATTTTTTGTACAGTAGTGGTTCATAATGACCACTTACAACATTGGCAGCATGGAACAAGATGCAATATGGATTGTTAGATGTAGTTTTGTTGAATAGTAGATATCTTGTTTTTCTTGTCAATGACCATATTCCAATTGATTTATTGAGCCACTTAGACAACCAGCGTATACAAAATGTATCTCCCCAAAGTCCCCTCTCATGTGCAGGCAGATTGGAGATGCAGACAACCGCATCTTTGAAAAATATGTAGCGACATCATGTATTCCATGCAACTGCTGAAGAAAATCAAATTTCAGTTTGTATTCATATGACTCCAATGCCTCAGCGTCGCCATTTTTTAAACAGCCCAAGAAATAATCTATCAATCCATTGTGTAGGTCGGTCAAGGAATAACGAAAATATAGTAGAACTTGAAATGCATCGAAAAAAGGAAATCCCCTACAGTATACGAGAATGCATCCAATCTAAAAAGCCCATTGTTATGCAACACCTCGTCAATGTTGTCATGTATAATGGAGTGTGTATCTATTTCATACGACTCAACATCTATTGCTTGTTTCAT
>JASDQU010240389.1:0-16509 GCA_032191745.1 Picea mariana | reverse complement strand
TGCATCTTTCTCCATGAAGGCTACTGGCAAATATACATTTAACAAAAAGAAGACTAACCCACTTTTTAATATTTTAAACTGGGAAAGGATCTAGTTGGGGGTTTTATAATTGAAGGGCAGACTTACCTGTTTCTCATTCCATAAGGTACTTATGCCTCCTGATGCTCCTCTCGAGTCTTTCATTGTCCCACTACTATTTTTAAATACTTGATTCCTTATCTTTAACATTTCTACGACTGACATTTTTGTCTCTTGGAGTAGCACTATAATTGGATTTTTAGATTTGATCAAATCTTTAAGGGAAGATGCTTTGGAGTCCTTTCCCATCCCTCTGCAATTCCAGGAGAAAATTGTCATTATTTAAAGGATTTGGAAGGCCCCCCTCTGACAAGTGCATTTTTTCTTGGTGCTTTAGGAGGTCTCTGTGGATTACCTGTCATTTTTGGTAGGGTTTRTTGAGACCCCAACATGATTTCCATGTTAGCKTGTTCCGCCCTTATAATTCTTGTTTCCTTTCGACCAGATCACCTTAGAAGATTTTCCYTGGATTCCTTATCCTCTGACTCATCATACATCGATGCCCACAAGTYTGATTCTTTCTCTTTTCCATCATGGAAGGTTACTTCTACATCTTTAAATATTTCTATCTCTTAYAGACCAAGTATGACTTGGTTTCCCTCTATTTTGATGTTCCATTGTGCTTCCATTTCCTTCCTCTCAGTATTTTTATCCCGTTTCATCTCGAGGTCATTCTTTATCTCTTTATCCTCAAGGTTTTGGACTAAAGGGGTCTCCTATTGTAAAATGAATTGCACAAGAGCATCATTCTCTTCCTCCTTCTCTAACACTCCATCCRCTAGAGCACTAAATTTTTTATTTCCCAACAGAGAGACTCCAGAAGATCSATGGGGAGGAGAGGAGGAACCAAGGCCACCCTTTGAGCCACCAGACTGTGCGATGGAAGAAGAGGGCCTAGTTGCTTTCCCGCCATGAGAGGAGATGGTTCCTGGTTTTTTCCCAACTTCTTTCCATGTTCTTCTCCTCCTGCATTCACATTTGATGGAGAAGTGACTTTCATGCAATATTTTGTAAAGTTCCCATATTCATGGCATGCTTTGCATTTGAAAGGGAGTTGCTCATAGTCTAACTTCTGCAAATGCTTCCAGTTATCTAGAAAAATCATCACTGCCTCAGGGAAACTCTTTTCTAAATCAACCTCCACACATATTCTCGCACATGAAAACATATTTTCTCGGGGTTCTGCTCTATCAATATATTTACTGAGGGTGTTGTTAATACACTATAGGGTGTTATCGTTCCAACAATGGAGGGGTAAATGGGGCAACCTTACCTATACATGAACTGCAGAAGGGATGTTGTTCTCGGGGTTGAAGTCCAGAGATCATCTGTTCAGATATAATCCTCTTACTCCAAGAAAATATGGTCTGCTTCTGAATATCAGATTCCTATCCTCTTTAAATTCAAACGAAAAGGAAAAGAACTCTCTGCCACAAAAAAAATGGTGCGCTTGCCCTTTGATCAACGACTTCCAAGATTTTTGCACCCACACAACTACATTTCAAGGGGAGGGCCAGATCCCCGTAAATTTCCCAATCAAACCCTATTTCCGCCAGAGCTATGGCTTTTCTTCTAGAGGAAGATAGAGGGAGTTTGGCCTCCAAAATTTCCTCAGCTCTCTTTACAAATCTGGATGGATGTGCCTTGGATTTCTTGGGAAGGGCCAAAACCATAGCTTGAAATGTTAAGGCGTCATTGTCTGGGGGGGGGGGCTCTACACCAGAATCCATACCCAATCGCTTGATTTTGGGGTTTGGAGAGCTCGCACAGAAAATAACACCCCAACATTTAAAGAGTATTTAGGTTTTGACATATAGTAAAGTTGTGTCTTAAATTACCAATGGCAAGACATGTTAAAAAGAAATGATGCTCATCTTAAACTTCCTTTGTATAACAAATTTTAAAAATATGTCCGGCTAAAGTATTTTGTGTTAGTCTAGAAACCAATTTCCATCAGTATTGATCTTGATTTTAGAAATATTTATTGCATCAAAGGCACATTCTACAACCCAATTTGAGGGATTTGTGTAATATCCATGCTCAACACTAAGATGACATTCAACATTTTAAAATAATAATAAGTTAATAGTAGCAAACAAGTATTTGAATTCCATCCTTAAGTAAAAAACTAAAATGCCCACACATGCACACACTTACAAAGATATTGAAGGTAAATGTTGGCCAAGTGCATCCTATAACCTAGTATAAGGGAGATGTGTAATGTTCGTGCCTAACACTCATGTGACACATGGTATAAGTCAACTCAATATCTTATTTTTAAAAAAATAAAAAATGGTGTCCCAACATGGATGAGTTGTGTAACATTCATGCTCGTAAACATGTAAAAAATAAATTTTTGTAATGTGAAAAGAAAATTCAAGAAAAAAAAATACCAAACATTATATATATTCCAAGGGAAAAAAACACATTATTTTTTCCAATCTAGAATAAAAAACACTTTCTTCAAGTGCTCAAGGCACATTACATATAACTGGGACTAAACATACAGTTTTCCCACACAATCTTATATTAAAAACCGGTAATTCAAGTTATGTTGACCAAAAAGGACTATCGATATCTATCTCGACCTCCTCAAATAAATACATACATATATAAATGTCCATTGATGTCCTCAAAATGGCATATTACATTCTTCCAAAACAAAAACAAAAAAAACAAGTTTGAAGACTAGATACAACATAGATAATAGCATCAAAACAAAACATAAACTAAACAGGTTGTCTGAGTTCTATGGAAATTCCATCAATAGTCTCCCCAACAAGAGTTGACAACTATTAAATATAATATATATGAGAAAATAATCTCACCCCACCCTTTCACACTTAAGCGAAGAATGAGGGTAATGGTACTAAGCTAGACCTCACAATGTGTGTGTAGCAAGGAAAACTTCAAGGGGAAACCCTTGGGAACTTCCCTATATTTTGTAGATGGTACCCAATGTAATCATATCAACATTGATTAAGACATATAACCTAATAGATACATTGAGTGAGGCACACAATAGAGGCAATCAACTTGGGGGATCGACCCAAAGTCCTCCTACATGAAGTTCAAAGTCCTCAACCACTCGAGCTAGCTCATCGAGCTCTCTCTCTCTCTCTCTCTCTCTCTCTCTCTCTCTCTCTCTCTCTCTCTCTCTCGCACACACACACACACACACACAGTAATTACATCTTAATTTGGGATCTTTAAAGCATCGAGAGATTTACATTTTAATTTTGATTTGATCCCTCTTCATATTTAATAAATACATGGTTAATATGGATCTACACTAGTTTTTTCTAGCTCATAAAATTGGAAAAATAATTTTGATTATCCAAATTAGACTTATAAAATCTTTGTAGTATTTCAACTTCCTCTTATTAATGATTTCATTGTCATTTCAAATTTTATCTTTAAACTTTATAAGGATGTAAGATTTAATATATACACAAGTCATGGTAAATCATATCAAATACACTTTAATCACGTAATTATGTAAATATAATCATATTAGGTACACATAAGTGTAAATATAATTGGTGAACCAACATACATTGGTTAACCTACCATCATTGACAACAACCTCCTAAATATAGTTGACTACTTATGTGAATGTGCCTATCTTCATAGTCATTCATAGCTATAACAAACAAGGCTACTAGGTAGCATATACCTGCTGAATATAATAATGAAAGTATTGTTTAAGGAGATAGGGAGAGAAGGAGTAGACATGAAAAGACTAGATGGCAGAAATATTTATTATAATAACACTGGGGGAAGTGAAGGCAGCAATAAGACTTCAAAGTTTTTGGCCAATAAGATATCAGATAAATGAGATTTAAAATTTAAAATTAATCATTATTTTTTAAAACTTTAGAAAAAGAGGTGTATATTTTATGGTCAACCATGAACTAATAAAAAGTCAAACCTAACTCAACACTATATACCATGCCTATCGACAAGTATAATAATGGAAACTCATGATGATGCTTTAAAAAAAAATTGTATTTAAAGTCGCTTGTTCAATATCAATATGGAATTGGCATAACATTAGGATTTAGGAATCGTGTTCATTACCATGTTTAAGTTACTAAAATGACTTAACACTTTTTTTTTTTTGAAAAAATATAATACATGTTTGAGCGAAATCAAATATTGATGAAATAATATAATTTCCCTCTCTTGTCCAACTCTTAAAAATATATATATATATATTATTATAACAAATCAATCGAATCTAACTCATATAATTGGAAGTTATGCTAATTATGAATATATTGTTATTAATAATAATAAATTAATTCCTTAAAATGTTAAATAATATTATTATAACAAATCAATTGAATCTAACTCATATAACTGTAAGGTAAACTAATTATAAATATAATAATAATAATAATAAAATATTTATTATTATATTATTTGTATAATTTAAGATAATATTAACACATTGTATTATAAATTTATTTAAAATGCTAACTACCCAACGTGCCAATCATATACACCAAGTATTTCCCACTCTTCTTTGCCAATCATATGAACCAAGTCAGTATTCGTCACTTTTGTTTTTCATAAAATGATTTTAGTCTTTAAGTTTGAAAATTGAGTTTTTATGGTAAATGGTATTGTTTTCTATTGAAAGACATTTTATTTTGAGGTGCGATATATAAAATTGGTTATAATTCATTAGAAGAGTTTTGTTTTTAATAAAAGAAGTGTAGTGTTGAAATAAAAGTGAATGAGTGTTTATAGATTCAAATTTACATCTCTTCTTCTCCATGTTGAAGTAAGTAATTACTCTTCCATATTATATTAAAATGAATATTTATAAAGTTAAATTTTTTTTAAAGAGATATGTTATGTATATTTATGTAAATTAAGAGTGAAATTTATTTAGTAAGATGATTTTTATTTTATTTTTTTAATTTATATATTAATATTTATATATGATTAAATTTGTTGGAATATATGCACATTATTTTATTTTTCAAGGGATATTTAATTTTAGTTATTTCTAAAATTCAGGGGTTGTTTATTTTTAGCAATGTTATATATATCAGGTTTAATATATAGTATTGATTGGGCAACTAATGCCTATTGGATGTAGATATATTAACCCCTTAGGAAGTGTGCATTTCCTTTATTATTAATGGAGTTAAACTTACCATTTACCACTTGACTTGGTATTGATCCTTGGTATTGAATAGTTAAGAATTAACTAAATCTAACTAGTGCATGCACAAAGAACCCTAATCTTATGCGCATTGTTTTTTCTCCCCATAGAGTGTGTGTGTGTGTATGTGTGTGTGTGTGCGCATATATATATTGTACTCATGTCAAGCATTAATATACAAGTGAAATTTGAATTGGTTCTTCAACAATATTGTCTTTTCAAGTGTTATTTCATTCTCTCTTCTCTCTTTTCCTTTGCAATTTTGTTGGTGTAGTTTTTCTCGCAACTAGATCTTGGCTTGTGCTTAAAATCCTACATGGTATCAGAGCACTAGAGTGGATTGTGAGGAAAACTAACATTATATTGTAGGTTTTTCAAAGATTGAACAACCTAAAGAGAATGGAACAACCATCTACATCAATGATTCTTATCCCATTCAATGACTTTGAATGGAAACCCAAGATCATACTTATGTTAAGAAGTAAGGGGTTTTATATGATCACTATGGGAATTGAAGAAGAGCCTAATTCCACCAATGAGAAAGCTCAATTTCTCAACATACAAGATATGGCATTTGGGTTAATATGCTTGTCAATTTCTCTAGAATTGCTCTTCCATGTAGAATCATCTACCACTCCCGATGAAGTGTGGACCACACTAGAGGTTATCTTATGGAAACAAAATGATCATGAAGATTTCATACTAGAAAACATCAAGAAAAAATATGAAGAAAAGCCACTAGAAAGATCTAAGGGTTATGCTCTAACTATTATTTCTTCTCACCTAATACTTGGATTTCTTATTCGGGGAACAAGTTATTGGATCCTTCTACAAATAGATTGTTCAATGAAGGAAGTCAGAAGTTCAATGAAGGTCCCCGGCATGCATTCCAGGAACAACCTATAACAACTTTTCTACCTCTTCCTAAAGCCAATCTTAGAGAGGATTCTTCATGCTATATGGATAAGATTTCAGATCATATTTCAAAATCTGATGCAGAGGTTCATGAGCATGTTATTACTGATTTAGATCTTAGACCACAGTGGGTATAACATACCCAACAAGTTGTCAGGGATCTAGTGGGTGAACATACTAATCCAAGGAGAACAAGATCTCAATTTGAGGGTGTTTTGCATGCCTTCAGAGCTACTGAGCCATTATTACCCATGCATTTATATATGGTTCTTGCATTTGGTCCTCAATCCTATGCAAAGGTTGCAAGAACCCATTATTGGGAAGATTCCATGAATAAGGAATGTAATTCCCTCATTGACAACCACTCATGCGATTTGGATCCTCTTTCATCTAATCAGAGCAAGTGGATATCTAAGGGATTCTCACTAGTGCATTCACTTCACCAAATCCGTATAGACATCTACATCTTCATCAAAACCTTTATTGAGGATAAATTTGCATCCTTGTGGGGTCTCCTTGGGGTGAAGGACACAACTGCATAACGGTTGATCATGTTAGTATTTCCTTTGTTAGCATTCCATTTTGAGTGGGGGTTTTCTTCCCACTGGGTTTTCCCTCTCTACCATACTTTTGTTTTAGTTGTTTGTTTGTACATGAGTACCTAACATGGTTGAAATTGCCAGGGCTCATACATCATGCCTACTCCCAAGTTGTGATTTGGGGGGGTCTTGGACTACATGCACAACATTCCACTTTTCAAGGGACATCCATTTTTAGTCATTCCTAAAATTTAGCAAGTTTCCTATTTTTAGCAATGTTATTTATAGCAGGTCTAACATATGGCATTGACTGGGAAGCTAATGCGCATTGGATGTGGATAACTTAGCCCCTTAGAAAGTGTGTATTTCCTTTATTATTAATGGAGTCAAACTTATCATTTACCACTTAGTGACTCATGTTATTGACCCATGGTACTGATCTATGGTATTGACCCATGGTATTGAATAGTTCAAAATTGACTATATCTAACTAGTGCATGCACAAATAACCCCAACCTTATGCACATTGTTTTTTCTCCCCAAATAGTCTATATATTGTACTCATGTCAAGCATTAATATACAATTGAAATTTGAATTGGTTCTTCACCAATATTGTCTTTTCAAGTGTCATTTCTTTCTCTCTTCTCTCCTTTTCTTGCAATTTTGCTAGTGTAGTTTTTTCTCGCAACTGGATCTTGGTTTGTGCTTTAAATCCTACAAAACTACGACCTTAAACATAAATTATTATTGTTTTTAAAGTAAAAAAATATAATTTTTATTCAATTTCAAATGAAAATTACATGCTTCAAGTGTCAAAAGAAGACAACAAAATTCTTCAACGGTTCTACATATGGTGATTGCCAACTTAGAACAAAACATGATAATATGATATGATTGTCCAAACACAATCCACACTCTCTACTAAATTGATATTGGTCTCCCTCACAAAACTATATCATCTTAAGCTTGCACTATAAGCAGTTACAAAAAATATATAAAACAATACCAACAGAAATATACAAATAGAAAAAACTCTCTAAACCAAACCAACACCAAGAGTAGACATTGAGGAGTTAGAAACTCCATCCTTTACTTCCTCCCAAGAGATATGTCCTTCCTTCAACAATTTATCAATGTCTTGATTCAATTCTCTAAAAATATGAGTGAAGGTAGTGTGTTCAAAAGAACTTGTAACATCTAACATCACATCACCTAAAGGTCTAAGGATTGTATTATGCAAATAACCAACCTTGTTCATCTATTTTATGACCAATAAAGAGTCACCAAACACTACATTCTATAAGAAGCTTTAAATCATGAAATTCTGCAAAATTATTTGACCCTGAACCTAAACCACCCTTGAAGCGAATGCAATGTGAATTTGAAATATGCAATACCCCACCCACATTACTCAAATCATAGATACTTTTCCAATCTCCATCGAAAAAACCCTAAGGCACCAACTTATACATCTGAAGATCAACTATATGTTTAGGATTGGATACAGACTCACACCTAGAAACTAAACTCTCAATCCTAGACATAATTTGAAAGGGAGGAAGATAGCTTGACTCAAAAGTGATATTATTCCTTGCCAACTAGATCCCTCAACATATCACACATGGAAAGGCTTTTATCTCTTTAGATTCCTTTTTTTAAACCATTTTTTCAAACATTCTTCAACTGAAATTCCACTTCAAAGATTTGCAACAACTCTATGGGCTTCTACCTCCTTCCAAAACTTGTTGCACATATGAACATTGAATTAATAAATGAGAATTATTCTCCTTTGTTGCACCACATAAAATACATATACCATGACCCTGTCTACCTCTTTTTTGAAGATTCACCCAAGTCAAAACTTTCAAGGATAACCACATGAATTATTTTTTCTTTTGGGGTGCTTTCAATTTCCAAATAGACTTCCACCATCGAACTGGGCCTTGTGGTTCTGGAATAAACAAGGATCTGTAGACAAGACATGTTATATAAAGACCACCAGATTTATTATAAGCCCATGCTAATGAGTATGTCTCTTCTCTAATTATAGTATGAGCCCTATTTAATTTTCCAATATAAGATTCCCATAGATTTGTTCAAGGCCCTTCAAGACCAACTTCGTGTGCCTATAACCACCCTTGAGAGCACATATCAATAGTATTCTAATCTTTTATCGTGCTAAATAAAAGAGGGCACCCTTGCCTTAAATCCATGGTACACTTAAATAAGTTAGAGGCTAAACCATTTATAAGAAAATCAAATGACATAGATGTAACACAACCCATTATCCACTTGACCACCTCTAAACTAAAACACACATGCACCAAGATTAACCTTAGAGACAACTAAGATACTCCATCAAATGCTTTGGATACATCAATCTTTAAAACCATTGTAGGAAGGTTTTTTAATTTGAATGTATGTAACCCCTCATGGGATAAGCCAATAGACTCAAAGATTTATCTCCCTACCAAGAACCCAAATTTTTCCTGAGAGATCACAACAAAAAATATTATTTTGATTCTCACTACCAAGATCTTGGCAATTATTTATAAACACAATTACACAACAAAGTGAACCTAAATTCCTCAAAGGAAATAGGATTCTCCTTTTTAGGAATCATGGCCAAGAAATCATAATTAAATTCTACAAGCACCTTTCCATTAGTTCCAACCTCTTCCGCCACCCTCAACAAGTCATCTCCCAAGAGCCCAGAACAACCCATATAGAATTCCACCAGCGAATTGTTTGGACCTAGACTATTTTCCTTCTTAAAGTGCACAAAGAAGTCATAAGCTCATCCTTAGTTATCTCCTCCATTATCATTTGATTTTCCTATTCATTTACAAACACGAGGAAGAAAAAGGTAACTTCAATACCTATTATATATTTTCCCGAGCTGGTTCTGAATAAATAGATTGAAAATGTTGATCTCCTTTTGAGAAATTCGACACCATAACACCTTCTTCATTTTTCATTTCCCATATAGTATTTGATTTCTTCCTTTGATTGGAAAAATAATGAAAAAACTTAGTATTTTCATCAACTTCTTTACTCCATGTAACCTTGCTCTTCAATCACATCTCCTCTTCCCTCCATACTAGAATTTTATTTTTCTTCTTTTCTAGCTCTTTCAATAGCAATTTTTCTTCCTCATTAAACCACGGGGTCTCCACTTTGTGAACTTGTGACACATCACATGCATTCGTGGGATATTAAAGAATACCTCTAAATTCACTAGATATTGATAAATACCTCCCAAAATCCTTTTATTGAACCCCCCTCCCAATACATCTTTCTATTATAATAAAAAAAAACATATTTTTACCAGATACCCCTTTTATACCCCACAATACCAATAAACCCCTCCCATACCCCACATCCCTCCCCTTAATACCTACAATAATTTGACTCTATTTTTCACAATTTTAAAACCCTCTTTATGAATGAACGTGATAAGATATTGGTTAAGAAGTCGAAGCCCCCATGCATTAAACAAACCCCAATCATTCCCTACATATAAATCAAAAATAGATTTTTTATCTTCCTCGAGATCTCTATCCATTTTATTCCTTTGTTTCGATACTCGAGCTACTGCCACTCCTTTCAATATCTTTAATGCCCTGCAAGCTGAAAGCAAGCAATTTCCCTAGAATTTGGATCTAAAGCATTCAATTCCTTTTTCACTAGATCTTGAAAATCATCCTCGGGCAACCAAGGTGCATTAAATTTGAAAGGGTTGTCAGGCCTAACATTTGGTATTTCAATCTAAATAAAAATTGGAGCATGGTTCCAAATACCACCAACTTCAACCCATGATCTTGACTTTTCAACTAATGAGAAAAAGGATTTTGAAACGAGAAAATGATCAATTTGCATTGTGATACTTGCCTCACCTCTTGATATTCCACCGAGTTAGGCTTAACTTGACATGCTCCAAATCAATAAAATTTGCTTCCTCTAGTTTATGCCTGAAATATGCAAATTGTGGGTATGTCCTAGCATTTGACCCCCATACCTTTGACCTAGATAATGTAAAGTTCATGTCATCACCTATAATCACAAACTCCCTTTTAGTGCAATCAAAATAGAAGGAGTCCCAGAACGATTGTCTAGATGCATAGGGCCCATAACAATTTATCACATAAATATTCATATCTAGATCTTTGAACAAGAGCTTAGTCCAAAGACTAAAATCAAGCATACAAGAATTTAGCATCAAAATTGAATTCTTTCACGCTATCAATAAAACCCCCAAGTTTCCATTTGCAACCAAAGACAAAATTCTTGATCCCTGGTATATTTTTTCAAAAGACGAATTATCCTAGCACCTCCCTCCATCATCTCCTATATCAAAACAACATATGGATTGTGGACCTCCGCTAATCTTCCTAAGGCCAATATTTTTTCTAGATTACCTAGGCCTCTAATATTTAAAGAGAGCATGATCATCTTAAACCAATATTAGGGTTACCCCCTTCTCTAAGGACCCCACCTAAATGATTTTACTCCCCTAACTAATTTATTTTTTTGCTTTCTCGTGTGCATGAAACAATAATGATTTTCTCCCTACTAAAGATGAATCAATGCTCAATATATAATCCATGCCAATCCCCATACCCATACCCCTTGGCTTACGCTTATGGTCTTGAGTCTTAGGATGGAGAAAATACCTACTAGAAGATAAAGTTTTTGATAGATCCTACATAAAAACAACCCCCTGACCAAAGGCCTTAGGGATGGGGGATAACTCCTTCCCAGATCCAAATGAACCAAAAACAATATTAGCCTTATCCAACCCAAATGGAACATCATTACTAATCTTAGGGCTAAACCTTCTAGAATATGTCTGGGTAATGGTATCCTTAAATGCAACTTCCCTGAGAGTAGTCTAAGCACCATCATTATCCGATTTTAAAACATTCCCTTCTAAAGGAAAAGTCAAATGAGATATGAAGTTAGGGTTAACAAATTGTTTAGGCATAAAAAATTCCAAAGCCAGACAAGCACTTCCAAGAAAGTTACCCTCCTTCATACCAAAACTCTAAGTCTTCACAACTTGAATGATTCGGATTTATAAATGGAACGAAATGAAATATAGATATATATCAAAGAAACACACAGAGATACAATAAAAATTGACTTTTATTAATAAAGAGGACTTGTTGAAACTGTAAAAATGCAGACTGAAACAAACTTGCTCAAATGGTGGCAGCTTATCTCTGAGAAGAGATGTGACGCCTACGCTCATTCGCAAGAAGATGAGTACAATGAGGCTCCAAAGGCCTTTTTAACATAAAACATAAATGAGAAAACCCTAAACATCCAAAACCCTAACCCTGAGAGATGAAACACCAAAAGGTTTATGGGCCTCGATGGGGGTAGTTGATACGTCAACTTCCCAAGGGCGTAACTTTTGCATACGATCTTTGTTTGAGGCGCTCGATACACTGTTGGAAAGGTATAACCGAGGAGTGCATATTCCGTTTGGCCTAGCATTTGTCCCTCGCTTCATACTAGGCACTATCGAGCCCAAAAAACGTCGTTTAGGGCCTCAAAACGACGCCAGAAGTTTGGGACTCGAAAAACTATAAAAAAACTGCCAAAATGGAAACTGTTCTTTGAGCCAATGGAATAGGTGGGTGGCCATCGATATCCACCTGGATCATTGAAATTTTGAATTGCCTAATAGGATATTTTGAAGTCTAGTAATTCTAATTTGTAACCCATTTCATAGGTCCCAACTCAAAAACCTAAACCTCACCCTCCTGTCCAACTACACCCTTAACCTGAATCAATTAATCAATATCCTTTGAATTTATAGGATTAGGTCCATTCAAAATGATCGTATCGGTGTCTTGATGACCCAAATTAACACCATCAAGATGGGATGCACCCACAACATTTGATACACACATGCTCGAATTTTGCCTTGATTTTTTGTTCTTGCTAAATTCAGTGTCTTTTACCTCTTATGTGGACCTTCCTAGAGCTACTGATACCATTTTCTTCCTCCAAACCTTTTGAATAAATGGCAGGGAGAAATCTGCAACAAAATGACCATATGCAAGAAAAGGCATACACCAGAAAGGGATCCTTTCATAATCAAGGAGTTGACAATGAGCCAAACCCCCCACCATAATTTCCATTTACTCAAGCAACCCTCCCCCACATCCATTTCCACTAAAATTCTAGCAACCCTCCAAATCAAACCAGACTTGAGGAAATGTCCACATCCATATATTTACGTGGCAAATGCCCAATGGATTTTAAAATTTTCTCAGACCATAAATTCATTGGAAGCCTAAGCCAACAGGCCCAAATTGAGATTTTCTTCACCTCTTCAAATCCCGAGTCAAAACACATAGACCACGACTTTAGTGCTAGGTAAGTCAAGCCCCAATACCAAACCTGTTTCAAAGCCTTATGTGCATATGATTCTGAACAAAATAGAATCCCAATCCAACCACATTAAAAGATGGAAAACTGACTCATAACCAAGTATAGGAGCCCAACTATTTTGCATGCAATTATTGAAATTTAGAACCAAAATGTGTCTACCATGAAATCTGCATATTAGAGATTTTCCCACATATTCAATTGCTTGCTTGATTCTCAAATCCTTGCTAAGAACCATTTTGTCCTCATCCCTTCTCTTCATAACAACCTTCATATTCCTATGTTTCTTTGGAGACTCATGAGCAAGATTCGAGGAAATTACCTCCATATTATGGCCACAAACCTCTACCAAGTCCAAACACTCTCTAACAAAACATGTAGTTGTTCACTCCAACCCTGACACATATTTGCAACTGTATGCTACTTAGATGCGAAATATAGTGGAGTCTCCAATTATGTGTTAGAAATAACACCAATAACTCCCACTGAAACACCACGTCCCTCCCTCCTGTAATCATAATTCTTGCCTTTAAAGACTTGATTTGAGCCAATTGCATTGATATCCACACCTAATGAAATTGCTTCCAACTCATCCTTTCTCGTACAAAAATTGAAATCCCTTTTATTCTAGCTTGACAACCGTGATGCCACCACCTCCCTACCCACTATGAATGGAAAACCTAAAGTCTCTATCACCCCACCATGAACCTCAAAACCGCCAAGCGAAGCCCCTAAACCCCTAACATTTTTTGAATACCTAGTAGTAGGGTTACAAAAAATGTATTGTCCCTCTAGAGGATCTTCTAAATAATCCACCAATTCTTCAGTGTAATCCATATAGGGTTTTCAAACTTATATATATAAAACATCCAATCAACACATTATTATTATTAAAGTGAAGTGAATATTTACCATGCTCTACAATGAAAGATTTTATAGTCCCTCACTTTACACATCTCCTCCTCCTCCCCATCTTCACAGGTAAGTATCGATACGACATTCATAAGGTATACACATTTTCACAGGTAAGTATTGATACCACATTCATAAGATATACACATTTTCACAGGTAAGTATTGATACCACATTTATAAAGTATATACATACAAATGCTTGACAACTTCTTTCACTTATATGTAAATGGATGGGATTAGTAAATAATGTAGTTTTTTTCAAAGGTGGCAAAATCTATATCACTGAGTTGTCAATAGCTACCACTTATCATTGTTATTTAAGGAAAACCATGCCACCTAAATTTTGAGAGATACCTCTAGATCTTAAACCCTTAACCTATTTCTTTAAAACAATCTCTTAAACTATTTTTTTTTTTTTTAATGAATTACCTAAACATCTCACTTTTCCATCAAATAATTTTTGAAATTAAAAACGAAAGACAAATAACTACCCATACTTTATAAATGGATGGCGTCACTGAATAGTGTGGTTTTCATTTAGGCACATTTCATTCTTCCTTTAAATAATTATTTCAAATTAAAAAGAAAGACAAATAACAATCCATGCTGGATCATGTTGGATAGAACATGGGCTTAAGCCAAGGAGATGTGAGCCAGTAGTGAATTCTGATATTATTATTATTCCTCTTACATTCGGATGTGGGTGTGGCGAACTTAAACACGAAGGGGGCTGTCAAACAGGTATTTATGTACACTGCTTACGCCATTATATTACAGTAGCATTATCACTCAATATATTCAACATATTTTTTCTGCCTGTGAATTGCTGCATTCTCATTTTGGGTTTGTTCAATTCAGTCCCATTTATTGTCTGCCAAGACAACAACTGTTACTCAGTTTTTGTTAAAATATGATATCAAGTATGGCATCAGTAAATGTGAAAATATGGGATTCTGAATTGAAGCACCCACATACATGAGGTAATGGTACAGGTGGTTAGTGGAAGCAAATGTGACGGGGCAAGTAACAAGGGGTAGTAAACTTCCATTTTTAGCACTAGCACCACCGTGTTGACATTGGTTTGTGGTAAAGTCCATAGCCTTTATGGTTGTAACTAGTGCAGTTTAAATATTTGCAATGTTCCAGGAAGTTCACAAGTTTGGGCTCCTTTTGCAGATTCCACAAGACAAGTTTGTGGGCATTGCAACTGGAGGCTTGTAGGCTCCATTGCAGCAAGCCTCCAGTTGCGGGTTGTCGCGGACCTGCAAAATCAAGCTTGTAGCTTTGCAAATTGTTGGTTTGCTTGCGGATGCAAATGTTCAAGGAATGGGTAGCTGAACAGAGGCCAGACGCAGAAGGTTAAGAAACTGCAGGACGTGGAAGAGTCAGTCCCACTGTCCGTTCAGATGCCAAGAACAGTTATGTAACTCTATATGTAAATGTATAAATATGCATTCTGTACATAATGTGAGAGAAGAGGGGTGTGATTGTACAGTTGATCTTCTGGTTAAGCTAAGAAAATAACAAACTTTTGGAAGGTTATCCTTCATAGTGAATACTGAGTACCTTGCCAAAGACACTGAAAATCTTTTGGTTAAGGATCCATATCCATGTGTAAGAGGTTTCAAGTTTCGAGTTCTATGAATTGTCTTGTCTTATTGTGGTTTAATTTTCTGCTATAATTTAAAAGAAGTGGTACTGGAATGCAATGCATAATTCTTGACATGGTATTAGAGAGCCAAAGGTCGGAATTTTTTGGAAGATGGAACAAATTTGAAGTCCTGTGGGAGTAGTGTTGAAGATAGCAGTGACAAATGTTTTCAAAGTTGGTGGTGGAAAGATAGGAACAATCGTTGCAACGGATTCCCAGAGGTTGGTAGAACCGGTTGATGGTACAGGATTCCACCTATGGAAACTTAGGATGAGGATGTTGTTGTTGGAAAGGACCTATTGGTGACTGTAGGAGGCCAAGTAACTAAGCTGATCAAGGGCCAGGATGAAATTAATAAGTGAGAAAATAGAGATGGTAAGGCTCTTGCATGTATGATTCTAAATTTAGTGATGATTTGGTTTTTCATGTAAGTGATGCCACAACTTAGAAAGAAGTGTGCCATCAATTGATAAGCATATACGAATCACAAGATGTTGATTCAAGACTTTATCTGAGAAGGAAACTCTACGAGATGAAGAAGTGAGTTGAAGAGTATGGACTCCTACATAAACCAGTTTGCACCCCTCAGAACAATAGGTGAAAGTGGATCAAATATCACATATCAGGAAGCTTTAGTGACTCTCCTTGGAACTTGCCTGAGTCTTATGAATGATTGGTTGTAGCTTTGGTAATGCAATCTTGTCGGACATTGTAGAAAACATGTTTTGTTGTGCTGCAAGAAGTCAAAATAAAGGATACAGTATTGATCTCAGAGGCTCCTGTTGAATTTACATGCAGCAGCGAGAGCCATTCTCCTGGAGGATGGCTAAGACCCT
>JASDQU010240388.1:0-16716 GCA_032191745.1 Picea mariana | reverse complement strand
ATGTGTTGTTCTGACAGTACTCAGTCCAAAGAAAGATGGAGGCTGGAGGATGTGTACTGACTCAAGAGAGATCAACAAGATAACCATTAGGTACATATTTCCATTGCCAAGAATGGATGATATGATGGATTGCTTAAGTAGGGCCAAATTTTTTTCAAAGATTGATTTGAAAAGTGGATATCACCAGATTCGTATGAGAGAAGGTGATGAATGGAAGATAGCATTCAAGACTAACGAAGGGTTGTATGAATGGCTTGTTATGCCATGTGGCTTAATGAACATGCCAAGTACTTTCATGAGATTGATGAATGAAGTCCTGAAGGATTTCATCGGAAAACTTGTCATTGTGTATCTTGATGACATACTAGTTTTTAGTAAAATAGAAGCAGAGCATCTGAAACATTTGGCTACAGTGATGAAGAGGCTACAACAAGAGAAGCTGCTAATAAATATGAAGAAATCTTCATTCATGAAGACAAAGATCATTTATTTGGGTTTTGTTATTTTTGCAAATAAGTTGAGGATGCATCCAGATAAGGTGGAGGTAATTAAGAATTGGCCTTCACCGAAGAGTATATTTGAGGTGAGAAGTTTTCACGGATTGGCTAGTTTCTACCGGAAGTTCATCAGGAATTTCAGTGGAATTAGTGCACCTATGATGGACACAGTGAAGAAGAGACACAAGTCTTTTCACTGGACAGAAGAAGATGAGAAAAGTTTTAATTTGTTGAAGAAGAAAATCATGGAACAACCAATTTTGGTGTTGCCGGATTTTAAAAAGACATTTCAGGTAAAATGTGATGCAAGTGGATTTGCAATAGGGGCAGTCTTGAGCCAAGAAGACAGGCCAATAACATACTTCAGCGAGAAGCTGAATGAAGTGAAAGTGAAATACTCTACGTATGACAAGGAGTTCTATGCTATTATTCAGGCATTGAAGAAATGAAGACATTACTTAATCCTGAAGGAGTTTGTCTTATATAGTGACAATCATGCTTTGCAATTTGTGACTCAATAGGGGAAGTTGAATCAAAGACATGTAAAATGGGTTGAATACATGCAGAACTTTACTTTTGTAACTAAGCATATTTTTGGAACTGCTAACAAGGTTGTTGATGCTTTGAACATGAAATGTTTGCTATTGCAGGAGTTCAGAGTCAAAACACTGGGTTTTGATGATCTCAAGAACATGTACAGAGATTATCCAGATTTTAAAGAAGTGTATGAGGTGACTGAGAATCCAATTCTCAGGGACAGAAGCCAATGGGTGCAATACATGATCTAGGAAGGATTATTGTTCAGGGGCAATCAGTTATGTATTCCAAAATGGTCCATGAGGGAGAATTTGATGAAGGAGAAACATGGTGGAGGATTGGCCGGACATTTTGGTCATGAAAAGACATTCTCAAAGTTAAACGAATCATATTTTTGGCCAGGAATGAGAGAAGACGTCAAAAGATTCATGGACAGATGCAGAATTTGTCAGCATTCAAAAGAAAAGAGGCAGAATGCAGGCTTTTATCAACCATTACCCATACCTAACAGGCCGTGGGATGTAGTTAGCATGGACTTCATATTGGGGCTGCCGAGAACACAAAGAGGGTTTGACTCGATCTTTGTAGTGGTAGATAGATTTTCTAAAATGGCACACTTCATACCATGTCAGAAAACCAGTGACACAACTCACACTGCGAATCTGTTTTTCAAAGAAGTCATTCGACTTCACGGCTTATCAAAGAGCATAGTTTCAGATCGAGACACCAAGTTCGTGGGACACTTCTAGAGAACCTTATGGAAAAAGCTGGGAACAAACTTGTCATTCAATTCATCTTATCATCCTCAAATGGATGGACAGACAGAAGTTGTGAATAGAAGTATGGGAGACTTGCCGAGGAGCTTGGTGACAGAACACCACAGTCAGTGGGATCATATTTTTCCACAGGCGGAATTTTCTTATAATGATTCAATCAACAGAGGTACAGGGCAGAGTCCATTTCAAACAGTTCATGGGATGCAACTAAGAGGAGTTTCAGAATTGAAAGATTCATAACAAAATGCAACTAGGAGTGCTAGTGTAGAGGATTTCATAGAAGCAATGAAAGAACTTCACAGCCAGGTGAAGGAGCGATTGCAGAAATCGAGCCAAGAGTATAAGCGCAGAGCAGATCAACACAGGAGACAACTTCAATTTGAGGTTGGTGATTTTATTCTGGCACATCTGAGAAAGGAAATATTCCCAAAGGGGACATATAACAAACTGAAGATGAAGAAGATCAGACCATGTAAGATCTTGAAGAAATTTGGGGCAAATGCTTATGAGATTGAATTACCCGATGGGATCAGAATTTATCCGATATTCAATGTCTCATATTTGTACCCATACAAAGTTGGAGTAGACAGTGAACAACCAGAGGTTCAGTGGACAAAACAGATGCCAGTTGCAGAGAAGCCACAGATGGAAAGAATACTCGACAAAAGAGTTAGCAAGAGGACCAGGAGAAAAGAATACTTTGAATACTTGGTCAAGTGGCAAGGACATCCAGTTGAAGATGCCAGCTGGGGAAATGAAGCAGAGATCCAGAAGCATGGACAGACCATGCGAGAGCTCATGGACAAAATCCCATGAAAATTTTCAAGTGAGAGAGTATGATGCAGGAGCATCGGCAACAACAAGCGAGCGTGGGGCAAGTGCCAACACATTTTGGCGCATGATAAATTGTTTGAAATGTTTTGAAGTTGGATGCACCAAACTTAAATAAAGAAGTTAAGAAAGGCATACTTCTTGATTGTAATCAGACCTTGAGCGTCCCGCTCTCGTCTGAAGGACTAAGAGGAATTTATGCTAGTAAATGTAAGTAGGTAGACTTGAATTATTATATTAGAAAGTTTAGAGCGAGGAGGGAAACGGGATATAGACACCCTCATTGTATAGCTGTAATATTATTATGAGAAGAGAGCATAGGAGAGAAGAAGCAGAGAGTTGTGTAGAAGAACCCCATGTATAGAAGTTCTTGATTAATACAAAGATCTTTAGTTCAGACTCATGGTGTTCAATTGTTTTCTGTGTTTATACATGTTGATTGATATGTGCTTGTTTACTCTCTGTTATGCATTTCCTTTGATGCGTGAATGTTTGATTTCATGTTTAATGTATAAAATATGAAGAGAGGGAGAGTATGGAATGAGTTTTAATTGTTTCTCTGTCTGAGCAAGAGTTTTCTTGCAAGGAGTGTAGTGAAATTGTCCGCAAGGTGTGCATTGACAGAAGCCAGAGTTTGTCTCTGAAATCTCAGGAGGGATAGCATTGTTCTCATTCTCACAGAAGTGAAAGTTAAGCACAGGAGCCATGCCAAGTGTGCGCTGGCTGAGAAGATTCTCAGAGTTTGCAACCTGAGGGAGTTGTTAAAAAGACTATTGTCACAGGGAGTGCGCAGAGTCAAAGAGGTTCAAATACTTAGAGTGTATTTGAAGAATTGCCGCAAGGAGTGCGTGCAGGAATTTTCCCCAAAGGACTTGAGGATTTTTCAATCAAGCTCAAGAGGGATAGGATCTTCGAAGCTGTCGAAGAGAAGATCAGAAGAGTTAGTGCCTTGAAGTGTCGGAAGGAGGCGCAGTGGCATTGTTTGCTGGTGGATAAGTTTCTTGAAGGCATACTTGTTCATTTCACAGGAGTTGTTAAGGAGGCCTTGGACGGTTGGGATTCTTCGTGGAGGATTCGCGAAGTCTCGGAAGGCATCAGATCTTGTAGAGGAGCAAGAAGGTTACGGTGAGTGTTTTTCTAAGTGTAAGCTCAGTACAAATTGGGTCGTAGGATTTGAACCAACAGGGACCATTGGATCACTCACGAAATATCATTTCGGGGTTTCGAGAGTTGGAGAACTGAAATCCTTTCCTCAAGATTTATGAGGTTGCGAAAGGCGAAGTCCCAAAGGGGCGAAAGGGTTTGTGTGTGCCAGTTATTGGTTCAAAACTTGGCATTTTGGGGTTTTGTGGGTTGAAGAGCTGAAGGCTTAGCATCAGGATTCGCAAAGTCGTGAAGTCTGAGAACTCCAAAAAGGAAAGAAGTTCCATCGTGGGATCCGCATTGATGACATGTCGAAATTTTTCCATTTCAGCATATCGGAGGATAAGAGGTCAAGACTTTTGTGCCGAGATTCTTGAAGTCGCGAAACCATGAAAGAATCTGAGTCGTTCGCTGGAAGGAGGACACATGCCACAAGATCCTCTCTATCATGGATTCAGACGTCGGGGTTCAGAGAGGGAAGTCCTTCGACTTCTTGAGTGGTGAAGTCATGAGAGAATTATAGCCATCCATCAGAGGAGGACAGGTGGTAGAGATCTAGGGATCTCGCGAACTCGAAGGTTCGTAGGGTGAGAGCCCAAGAGTTGGGTGCTCCAAGTCGTGAAGTCGCGAAATATTGAGGAGCAAGGATAGCCATTGGATCCAGGTCACTAGAGGACCGTTGGATCAGAAACCCCATCGTATTTCATGCATTCGAGGGTTTGGAGGTTGAAAGGAGTTGTTTTCAACATAAGAAGTTGTGAAGTGCTGAAAGCCGAGCACGAGGGACACATGGAAGAACCACAAAGTGGGCCCAGGAAATAGACAGACGGACACACGTCACATATTGGGAGGAGTCAACACCCCGTTGACCTCTCGCGTCTCGGAGATTCGTGAGATAAGGGAATGAGGGTTCAAACATTCGACTCACGAAACCGCGAGAAGCAAGAATGCGAGGAGAAAAGTCAACATTGCTTCTCGGGGTTTCATAAAGGGAAGGTGTGAAGGTTGGACACTTGAACCCGCGAAGCGATGAGTAGAGAAGGGTGCTAGCACTTAGCCTAGCTGGCAGTCATGCAAGGAAGGAGCTGACGAAGGAAGAGCCATACCCATATCGGCATTTTGGGTATCGCAGAATTGGAGGAGGAAGAGTCAAAGTTTCAACTCACGAACTCGCGAGTTGCGAGTTGCGACAAGCACCCTTGGAATTGGGCCTTGGTCATAGTTTTGTGGTCGCACGAAAGGGTGGAGCTTGTGCCTAGTGTTGTTCATATAGGAGAGCTTCCAAAAGGACCTGTGGATCGATTAAATTGAGATTCCAGCAAGGAGTCGAAATAGTCGATTCGGCTCAAAGGAGGTAAAGAACGATCCTATGAGCAGATCTCGGCCCGAGGGCCAATAGGTCTGCGTCATGGATATTGGAGTGTTCCATAAGAGCTAATCTATATACAACATATCCAATGTGTTGTAGGATTTGATAGGGTCCATATAAATTTGGAATTATCTTTTGGTGGCTTTTGTCTTTTAGATATGTATGTTTATAAAAATGGAGATGAAGAAACACCCAACCCCCTATTCAAAAGAGTGATCTAAGTGTTGATATACTTTTTACTTCACTCTATTTTGAGCCAAAACCAAATTGTCCCTAAGTGTGATGAGAATGGTTGTTCTAGTATCAACCATGTGATTCACTTCTTATACCTTCAATATTCCTACTAAGTACAAAACAATCAGGGGAGAGTTGGCTATAACAATAGTTGTAGTCCTAGTTTATTAAAAGTTGATTCTATATTAACACAAATATATCATAATATCCATATAACATGACAAATTTGAATTAGCATCAAATATAAGTCATTCCAATCATTGAGAACATAATATATAGTGGGAACAATTCTCCTCCTAACCCCAAAAAACCCCACCTTCTTCAACAATTCTTTTCAATTCAGATTCTCTAAAAAATACTTCAACCTTTGTCTTTCCATGATGATTATCACTAGAACTGATTACAATATAATATTTGAATAAGTTGACATACATGGAAAAAGTAAAAAACATAACTTACCTATATGGTAATGTACTACTCCTACTTCAACATTATTTCATCCTTGTATACACGTAATCCATTGCCCTTCTTTGTTACTTTGATAATAAAAAATCCCCTCTTTTTTGCTCTCTATACACCACTTAGGGTTATTTGGTGATAGTTGCGGGTATATAACCCAAAAATTATATTACCCTAGAATGTTTGGTATCCTCCTAGATGCTCTTTTTTGCTTTCTTTATCTTGGATTTCCTTTGTTGTTGTATTTCCTTGGGATCACCAAATCTGTTAAATGGCATCGTCACTACGTTTTATTATAATTCTATTGATTTATTGTTATAAGGGATCTAGATTGGATTTATTGTCAATTTGTCTTCCAATATTTGAGAGGTTATATTCTATTTGTTCTAGTTCCTTTTTACTTACTCATTGCCTATCTTTATATTTTCTTTGACTTGCTCTCTTAAGGGTTTCACCTCCAATATTATTATACATTTGGAAAAGCTTATTCAAATATCCTTGTTTACCATACCGATATCAAGGTGTGTATTAGTGTCTATTATCACTTTTCATGGTCATGTCATCTTATTGTATTTTTTCCCCATATATTTCAATTGTTTTTCATCCTAGTTGTCCCTCTTGACTTCAATCATATCACTTAAACATCAGGGGTCCTCCATTTAACAAGGCTTGGTTGTCTTGAATTTCTCATTTTATCCACATATTCTATTAGATCATCATGGCAAGAAACGATGACACTCACACAACTCATTCCATTTCCTTACCACCCTACACCATTTACCCTTTACAAAAGTTGATATGGGCAGATCGATTACTCCCTATTATTACCTAGTAGTCGATCCATTCTCCTTTTCCATTGAAATACTTTCACTCCTTTATATTTTGTGGTAGGTTCCACCCTTTCTTTGGTATTGTATCACCCCCACACTACCTCATTAGTACCTAAAATATGTCTCACCCTTGATAGCCTGATATTATCCTAGGATGAACTCACCATCAAATATTCATCTAGGTTGTCTTGTCTCATTTTTTTCTTTCGTTTACCCATGAAAACACCAAATTTAAGCTTGTTAATGTCATCTTGACTAAGACATTCCTACCCTCATATTTCCCAATCTCTCCTTAATCGTCCGCACCACCCTCAGTTCTCTTTGAATTAACCATAACACCAATTGTTTTGAGATATTGTATTATTTTGTTTTCTTAGGGGGTGTATATTTAAAAGATATTTTTTACAAATTTTTATGTCTCAACTATTATTTGTAACTAAATAAGAATGGGCATGTTTTTAACTCAAATAGAGGACACATTTTTACACAGTAAGAGACCCTTCCCCATGCAAATGGAGAGAAAAATATCATGCAAAAAGGGGTTTAATTTAAACCATAAAAAGAGATATTTTGGGGCATTTTATAATACAAAATAAGCCTATTGTTTGAACACAATAGGGCCAGTTCTATGTCATTTATATGATAATTTTTTCACAATAACAAGAGCCACGTTTTAATCATGTTGGGGAAATTAGTGGTTAAATTTCATAAATTAAATGAGCGTAAATAAGGGACATTTTATAACAAAAACATGCCATATTTGCACACATTATATTGTAAATTTTTATCAGACGGAGGTCATGTGTACACAAACTTTAAGAGAAAGTTTTATCTTATAAAAAAATAATTTTAATTAGAAATAATGTAGTATACTTGATTAATGGAAACAATAATTATTTGTAATATCGAAAGGAAAGTAAATTGCATAAAATAAAATAGGAGAAATAAGAGTAATGAAAGTATAGAATATAAACCCTCATATTGGTAATTGAGAAAGAAATGAATGGTCACATGCCTCTTCAAGGAGGGAACCTCTAGTTGAGTAGAGCTCCAATCAAATAAAAATACTAATTGATGAAAATATTACATAACCTTCCACCTTTATAAATAGTTTCTCACAAGCAAAAACATAGCCATATGTGGTCCCATCATTAAGTAGTACCAATAACCTAGTTGGCCTTGTTAAATAAACACAACCCTTTTACATTGAGTAACAACACGTTGAATACATAATTTTAATTATTCAAAGAAATTTGTCTCGTACATTTATTCACTAAATCCTAAGAACTCCATTATAGGGAGGTTAGGACAAGGCCCTAAGATACCTACACCCTTGAATATGATTGTTGTGCTCAAGGTTGGGTATGTTGAATATGGTATAAAATCATTTCTGTCTCCTAGGTGGAATATTTGGGTTGTGTATACTTCCATTCTATAAGGACTTACCAAATAGTGCAGTAGCATAGTTAGCACCCTCACGTGGAAAATAATCACTCTACTTATAACAAAATGGAGCCTTCTTCCTTAAGTTTGGGAAGGTTGGTATGAACTGGGAAATTCACCGAACCACCTTCTTCAAAAAGGACACATGAAATACAAGGTGGATATTTGATGCAAACCCCCTCTTTCTCCCATGGCTACGCGACCTCTCAATCAAGGATCTTCAAATGAATGAGCCGAATCAACTCTTCGGGCCCTTGCTAGACCCTGAAATAGATTCGCACATGCCCTCTTTGATTACCACCACATGATTGATTCCCCCGCACAAGCCTACACACACTGTAACAACCCTGGTTAAATAATGAAGTGATCACAAGAGCAGTGCACTTCCTAGCAATAGGTCCACACTATTCAAAGTAGAGTTATGGAAGTAACTCAGAGGCTCCAAACTATTCAGGATGAGGCTTACCAACTGTTCACATAGATCGAAGGCCAAGGAGCAGAACTGGAGCAAGTCATCACCACAACTGAACAATGCCTAGAGGGGCCTGTCAATGAAGCAGTCATACAAGAGTTCATTGAATAAGAAGTTGTGGCACACCAACAAGTCAAAGAAGCTCGAGGATTTTGAAGAAGAACTAGTCATATCGGAGTGACTTGGGACGAGTCACAGGTGAGTGTTGGGGGCCTATTGGACCTTGACCAAGTTTTGAGGATTCTTGGTCATGTTTGACCTAATTTTGGGACTTCGATAGACTATCGAAAGAGAAGAGAAAGATAAAGCGGAGATCAAAGGATCTCGGCCCCTTTTAGGGATATTTTTGGGATTCAAGATTATGTAATGGGTATGGGATGTCGGCCCATGGGTTTACCCATGTTAGGCCTATTTTGTAATGTATAAATAAGTAGTTATATGATGTAAGAGAGAGACCTAGAGACTGAAAAACCTAGTAGGCCAAAGTTCTAAGTGGTAGAGCTAGATCTATGTGATCAAGAGTTGTAAGTGCTTTGTGCATACTGTGTGAGGCTTGCAAGGCTAGTGCAAGTAACTGTAAGAGACTGTGTGAAGGCTTTGTGCTATACCCTAGCTAGAAGAAGGAAGATCTGGGAGAGTGCACACAGATCTCCTGTCTTCTGCGGAGTAGAACTTGGATTCTATGTGCCTATAAGAAGCTTGACCAAATATAATAAAGAAGAGAATAGTTGGTGGATGTATCCACAGGGTGGGGGTGAACCACGTACATGTTGTGTTGCTATGCTTTGTGTGATGTATTGATATTTTTATGTGTTTACTTCCTTAGTTATTTAATATAGATGAATGACAGATAGATCTGTTGATTCTTAGTGCTTAATAATATGGATGGATGTTAGATATGACTTATCTACACTTGATTAGTGCTTAAATACATTAGATATGAATACTTTATAATTAGGGTTTAAATGTGCTATAACTAAGATTGGATATTGATGAATTTTAACTGTTGAGTGCTTTGTTAATCGTTAGAATCACATATCTATGTCCCAGCTAAGGTTGCAGACATATGATTCCTGCAACCACCCCTGCCTCTACCTCGGGTGAGACTTCATCTGCTTTGCAGGTGTTGCCCAAAGGGCCGGTAGTTAGGGTTTTGTTGGTGCGTTATTGTAGCATTGAACCTTGGGTCTGCCCTTGTGCCAACAACAACCTCGTTTGGGCATACAATAAATATATTTATACAAGAAGGGCTCATAGAAATTTTTCCCTCCAACTACCTTAGTGCTATCTTATCAAAGTAAAATATTTCAACGAATGAGTCTTTATTACAATAAGTGATGGGTACAGAAAGATAAGAGAGAATGCTTCAGATCTTCACTACTATTATCTACATTAAAGAAAATACAATCTCCATCGATCTCACATGATGATTCAACCTCTTATCATTTAAGAATTCCTTTAATTAAAATCCTTTCGAGATATTTACATGACACACCATCCTAAAATTTAAAATCACTTCAAAATGAATGCTAGGGCACTGAGTTTTCCTCCACTTTCATGTTGATGATGATTCTCCTGCATCATACTCCTCTGGAGAAAAAATCATGGACTCATGTCCATGACCTCTTGCACTAAATTTCCATGCTTTTAAATATTTTCTTCATTTACCCAACTCGGATATTCTATTGGGTGTCCTTTACACTTTACCAAATACTGAAAATAAGTCTTCATCCTAGTCTTCTTACCAATCCTTCGATCTATGAACTCCTCCATCTACAGATTTTCTGCTATAGGAATCTACTTCTCCCACTGGACGTATTTTTGATCTTCTAATCCTGTTGTGTCATCTTACCTGTAAGGGTACAGGTCTGAAATGTTGAATATGGGCGATATACCCACATCCTCTGGTAGCTCTATCTCATAAGAATTTGCATCAAATTTCCTTAGGATCTTGCATGATCCTATTTTCTTCATTTTCAATTTGTTATATGTTCCCCTTGGGAACCTTTCTTTCCTAAGATCTGTCGAAACTTGATATCCCACTCCAAATTGAAGGTCTCTCCTATGTTGATGAACTCTACGTTTATAATCACTGTTGTTATTCTGCAACTTCTCTTTCTTCTGATTATGAATCTTTTTCATTTCTACAATGAAGTCTTTTGCTCCAATGCTTCTAAATTCACTTTGCTCCAAATATATCAACTCTAATACTCCTCTTGGCTTCATTCCATATACTATATGGAATGGAATATCTCTTGTTTGGTGAGTCATTATATGCAACCTTTGCTTGTGATAGAATCTGATCCCACTGACTATGATGTTCAGTGACCAGACTCCTCAACAAATTTCCTAAACTCTGATTTACCACCTCATTTTGTCCATCTGTTTGAGGGTGGTATGTTGAACTGAAGGATAGTTCTGTCCCTAGTTTCTTCTACAGTGTCCTCCAAAAATGAACAAGAAATTTAGTGTCTCTATCTGAGACAATACACTTCATGGGAAACCCATGAAGTCTCACAACTTATTTGAAAAACAGATTTGCAATGTGTGTTGCATCATTAGTTTTCTAGCATGGGATAAAGTGTGCCATATTTAAGAATATATCAAATAAAACGAATATGAAATCTCTTCCCCTTTGTGTTCTTGGTAATCTCAACATGAAATCCATTCTTATTTCATCCCAAGGCCTATATGGAATAGGCAATGGGTGATACAACCTAGTGTTTTGTCGCTTTCCTTTTGCATACTGGAAAATCTTACATTTGTTTAAAAATTTCTTCAATTCTTCCCTCATACCTAGCCAATAGTATGAGTTATTCAATTGTGCAAATGTCTTGTCATGGCCAAAATGTCTTGCTAGACCTCCACTATGTTTTTTCTTCAACAAATTATCTCTCATCAAGCACTTTGGTATGCACAACTAGCTACCATTAAACAATAATCCATCTTGAATCAGATACTTTGTCTACTGACTTATGTCTCTAAGAAAAATATTTGCACATGATTCATATGCCTCTTTAAATTATGGATCATCACAATACATTTCCTTAAGGTGTTCAAACCCTAAGGTTTTCACTCGAAATTCTTGTAGAATCAGACATCTCCTGCTCAATGTATCAACAACTTTGTTAGCATTACTACAAATATGTTTAATGACAAAAGTGAATTTTTTCATAAACTCTATCCACTTGGCATGTCTTTGATTTAACTTCTCCTATCTGGTTATGAATTGTAAAGCCTGATTATCGTTGTACTAAACAAATTCTTTTGGAACAAGATAGTGCCTCCATTTCTTTAAGGCTTGAATTACTGCATAAAATTCTTTATCATATGTGGATTACCTCCTCTTGGTGTCATTCAAATTCTTGCTGAAATATGCAACAAGCCTATTGTCTTGGCTCAAGACTGCTCTAGCTTCTACTCCACTATCATCACATCGTACTTGAAACGTCTTCCCAAAATATGGCAAGACCAGAATCGATTGCTCTATTATATTCTCCTTTAATATCCTCAAACTTTTCTCAGCTTCTTTTTTCCACTTAAAAGACTTATGTCTCTTTCTCATCGTATCTAATATTGGCATACAAATACAACTGAAATTTCTAATGAACTTCTGATAGAAACTTGCTAATCCATGGAATATTCTCACCTCGAATATGCTCCTTGGCTATGGCCATTCTCTGATTGCTCTCACCTTCTTTGGATCCATATTAAATTCATTTGAAGAGATTAAAAAACCTAAGTAAATAAGTTCTGTCTTCATAAAAGAGGATTTCTTCAGATTTATCAGCATCTTCTACCGCTGCAATCTTCTCATTAATAATGTTAAGTGTCTCAATTACTCTTCTTCAGTTTTACTAAAGACTAATATATCATCCAGATATACAATCACAAACTTACCAATAAAATCTTTTAATACCTCATTCATCAACCTCATAAAATTACTTGGGGCGTTTGTCAAGGCAAATGGAATAGCAAGCCACTTTTACAACCCTTCGTTTGTTTTAAAGGTTGTTTTCCACTCATCACCTTCTCTCATCCTTATCTGGTGATATCCACTTTTTAGGTCTATTTTTGAAAAATAATTTGCTTCACTCAAACAATCCATTAAGTCATCCATCCTAGGCAAAGGAAATATGTACCTGATGTGATTTTGTTTATGGCTCTTGAGTTTGTACACATTCTCCATTCTCCATCCTTTTTCAGACTCAACACAGTTGGTACTGTGCATAGAATCAAGCTTTCTCTGACTAAACCCTTGTCCATCAAATCCTGGACCTGTTTCTTTACCTCTTCATTCTATTGAGGCATCAATCTGTACGTTGTTTTGTTCGATAGACCCACTCCTGGTATGAGATCAATGTGATGGCTGATACTCTTGATGGGTGGCAATGAACGAGGTAAATCATCCACTACTATGTCAACAAAAGTTTCTAACAACTCCTGAATTTGTTTAGGCAGATCATCAATAGAAGTACTTGTAAGGATGGCTCTGGGATTCCTCACCACAACAAATTGCATCTCATGTTCCTTCTTGAATTCACTTAGGAGTTCCTTCCCACTCATGAGAAGAATACTTGTGTTGGATTCTCCCTTCACCTTATTATCCTCTATTAGTAGTAACATGTGTGTTCTACCATTTTTCTCTAGGGCATAAGTATTTTTTCTCCCATCATGAATGACATTTCTGTCAAATTGCCATGGTCCCCCCAACAATACATGACATACATCCATGGGAATTACATCACACAAAATCTCATCTCTATATCCTCCTATCTTAAATTCAACTTGACATTGTTTAGTTACCATTACCTGGTGTGCTTTTTGCAACCATGAGACTCTATATAGATTTGGATGTGAAATTGCCTCTAGATCCAACTTCTCCACCATTTCTGTGGATACCAAGTTATCAGTGCTCCCACTGTCAATTATCACCTTTCATACCCTGTCTTTGGTCTTGCAAGAAGAAAAAATTGTTCCTCTCCACTGGTTTTTCCCCTTCTTGCTCGGGCTTCAAGAGAAACTTCTTCATCATCAAGGATCTCCCATCTTCTGCACCTTTTGCCTCAACATTTCGCCTCTACGCTTATGAAATGTGAGATTCAAATCCTTCTTCTTTCTTTCTCTTGGGGAATTACCAAGACATGTGTCCTATTTTTCCACTGGAATAACACTTCACTGTTGATTAAGGTTGGTTTTCACTGTTGTCAACCCTTGAAGAAAGTCCAGTAGAAAATTCTAGTAGCACAAAGGTTTGGGTAATGGACCCAAGTTTGTTTTATGTAAAGATGACTCATTATTGTCTTTTCATGGTTGATAAGAAGTACAAATGGATGAACTCCAAAGTGGTCCCCTTATGGTGAAAGCCCTCATGGGAAGACACTTTGTGGATTGAGTTATCCTAGAAGTATGGTTAGAGAACCCATGCATAATTGTGGAATACTGAGATGAAGTTCAGTGAATTTTTTAGTGAAACTATCCTAGATGGATATTGCTTGTTATGCCATCTCTGGGGGTATGTGGAACATCACATAACTCCTCATGGTTAGATATTTATGGACATGTGAAGTTGGAGGACCCTCATGAGTCATCTAGAAGCCCCAAAAAGTCAAAGTGTTTGAAAAATAAATTATTTAAATAATTAAGTTAATGGAGAACTGCATAAAATAAGGAAAGTAGGATGTTATATGAAAGTATAAATAAGAGGGAAGGCTATCTCATTTAATCACACTTGAACACATTGAATATCTTTTGTTGTGAAAGACTTATTGCAAGTACTCATTGATACATATGAAGTTGTGAAAGTCTGAGGTAGTACGAATGGTTGACGACAAAAGTTTCAGAATTACAACGAATACTAAAAAACCCTAGCTTATGAGGCATATGCGGGTTGATAGTGTATTAGGGTGTGTACAGTACACAGGCTGACAGTATATTAGGGTGCGTACGTAATCGGGAAGGTAGTGTATCTGTTAAGCCCTAAATAGTGTCTCATTACCCCTTAATTGGGCCATATTACATTAGTAATGTTATTATATTTATGTCGGATTTATTCCATTAGTTGTAATTATACCTCCTAGTCTCCTATATATACCAAGGAGACATTTTCATTTGAAATCATCTTGTAATTGTACATTTATGTGGGAATAAGGAGGTTTCCCCCTTGAAGAGGATTATTATCTAAATTTCTCCCTTTTTCAAGGCATTGAGTACTTATTTTGAGGTTTTTCTATGCTATATTGATATTTTGTTCTTAACATATGGTATCAGAGCTCAAGGTCTTGGGGTTTTGCTTCTACATCTGAGACACCTTGGAATTTTCTCTATAATTTTTTTTCTACAATGTTTTCGGAGGAATATCTTGGAGGATATTTATCATATGAAGCAAGGTACGTTGGGTTACAATTTCATCTCCTAAGCCCTTTTACTTTTGGAGATATAGCCTATGTAAGATAGGGTTCTAGAATCATCCTAAACTGAGTCAATGCGGAATTTTTTCTATAAATGTTTTTATGTACTATTTCAGACCCTGAACTTCAGAGGATATTTACAAAAATTAGTAAGGTATATGTGGTAAAAATTTCATGTTCTGATTCATCTTACATTTTTATATACACCTTGTGGAATATAGGGTATCTGACTAGTCCTATTGACTAGTCTCAAGAAGGTGTTCCAGGTAAAAGAATCATAACTTCTTCCTAGAGTATCCAAATTGAGTGGGACCTATTGCATTGGATAGTGGATAGTCTGTAGTATTTCTGGTACGCGTTTCATAATTTTATATCGATTATTTTGTGCGAGGCACACTATACAAGTGAGATCTCCTGGAAAGGACTAAAATCAGCAAGTTGTGGGGAAGTTACTATAAATTCCATTTGGCACAAACAATTTTGATTAGACCTATGGCATTGCAGAGAATAAATACAAGAGAACTGCAAAAAATAAAGTTTCATACCCAAAAGGGCCGAAACTTTGGAGATACAACAGAAGAAATATTATCTAGCAGAACCACCTCAAAATCAAGGTTCAAAAGTGATACCTGACCAACATTCCACCCAAAAAGGGAACTTCTACACCAAATAAGCCTCCAAACAATCCTACATGGACTCTTTATGAAGGTGAAGAAATGCGTAGGGACATAAATGATTTACAAAAGAATATAGTAACAAAATATGAACTACAAGAGATGATGGATTCAACGGAAGCTAAGTTTGAGGCAGTAATTACTAACATGGATGGTTTAAAAGGGGAGATCATGGAAGGATTGAAAAAATTCGTAATAGAGAGGACACCTAAAAGTGAAAATGTATCCCATGAAATTCATGATGAGGACACAAGGAAGGTGAATCAAGAATGGAGAAACTCCAACTTTGGGTTGAAGACCACCCACGTTCCTAAGATCGATATCAAGAAGTTTGATGGAAAGGACCCAATCACATGGATACTTCAGATGGAGCAATTCTTTGATCTACATAATGTGTCGCATACAAAAAAGGTATGAATTTCTTTTTTATATTTAAAACTCAATCAATTTGCATGGTATTGATGGCTTTCTTCTCGCAAATCACTCGTCACTTGGACAATTTTCATGGAAGAAATGATAGCACACTATGACAATACAAGGAGAAATACCTTCTTTAGCCAATTGATAAATCTCACTTGATTGATGCATTCATAGGAACTTTAAAGGATAACATTCAACATGAGGTTCACCTTTGGGAACCCAAATCATTGGAGAATGCATTTAGGGTGGAAAGAAATGTTGAAAGTAAAAATATGGCTATGGCTACTAGAAGGACCAATCCTAACATCTATCGAGAGAATATTGCTCCTTCTTCTAAAAAACTTCAACCTACAAGGTTGACACCTCAACAATTAGAGGAAAGAAAAGAAAAAGGTTTATGCTTTAATTGTGACAACAAGTACAGTAAGGGACATAAGTGTGGAGAGAAGAAATTATTCTACATAGATTGTGAAGAGGAAGAAGAAGAAGAAGAAGAAGAAGAAGAAGAAGAAGAAGAAGAAGAAGCATCTCAAGATGAAAATGTAGAAGAAGTTTCATCTGAAGAGTTGACTCCCACGATATCATGTAATGCATTGGCTAGAATTATCACTCCTCAAACCC
>JASDQU010240387.1:0-10570 GCA_032191745.1 Picea mariana | reverse complement strand
ACAATGAGTGGAAGAATGAGAATTTTAAAATCGAATAAAATGTTTCAGGAACCGCTCGTTCACACGTAATTCCAACATATTTCCTTCCAAATTATGAAGGGAAAATGAATTGTTTCCCTCCACTGCAACTATCTTGTAGGGTCCCAACAATAAATGGTCAAACTTTCCATGTTTGCTAGGATATTCTCTTCTGCTATCCCATTTTAGTACTAGATCACCAGTGGTAAAATTCCTTTGTTTTTCTCTTCTGTCAAAGAAAGCTTTCATCTTGTCTTGATATTCCTAAAATTTTTGGTCAACTGCTCTCTAGTTTTTTGTACTTCAATCAGTTGGTTCATTCTTCTGGTAAGGTCATTAGGTTCTTCCACAATATCCTGCATCAATTTCATCACAGGCAGAACAAGGTTAATAGTGTTGGACAATTGGTTGTCATTGATGTCAACCCTTGGAGAGTAATATTAGAGATTGATGTCAACCCTTGGAGAAGTCTAGTGATGTTGGATAGTTGAATGACATATGTATGACCGATATTGATGATGAGTTAGTTGGGAACATTTGATGTAGTCTACATGTAGTCCCAGAGGTGTGGTTATGGGACCTAAAGTTGATTGAGGATTATGGAAATGAAGGACAATGAAGTTGCAAGTTAGACACTCATATATGGATAGTCCTTGTTGTGCAATTTCCAGTGATATGTGGTATGCCATGTGGTTCCTCAGGGTTAGGGAGATATGGCCTTGTAAAGTTGGAATCCCTGAAGAGTGGTCAAGAATCCCCTAGTTGGTTACAAGTATTAGTCAAAGGGTAAAGTGGTTGTAAAAAGAAACCCTTAAAAAAAGGAAAGGATTTACCTAGCACAAGTATAAATATACCTCAAGGAGTCATTCACAAGAACACTTACAGACATACAATTGAATATCTATCTTGTGAATGTTATGGTCTAGTATTGTGATCTTTTGGCTAGTTTGGGACGTCATTTTTCCGAGGTTTCTAAAGAAGGTCGAAGGTGAAAGTATTGAGGTTGAAAAAAAAATGAGTAACCCTAGTTTCTTAGGTGTCTGCGAGTTTTAGGTCAGAAGGGCGTGGATGTACGCGGGATGTAGTGAAGAAAAGCATGGATATCCATGGGCTGTAGAAGAGCAAGTTGTGTATATGTAAAATTGATTGTGAAAGGTTGTGAAGGGATGTTGGTACTAGGTTGTTGAGGACTATGGAAGAGTTACAGGTCAGTTTACAGTACAATAAGTTCGCTACAGGATCAGAGGTAAGTCTTAAGGGTTATGGTTATGGTGTTATGGTACATGTATGGTGATGATAGTATGTGATATGGTACATCTTGGTGATGTTATGGTACATTGATTAAAAGCATTATTCACTATCTTGGTGTATGGTTTAGTTACATGTTATGGTGTATACTTGAGGCTTATCTTATGGTACATGGAATTATTGAGAGTGATATGGTATATGGTTGAGATACTTGTTGGCATATGGTATGGTACATGATTTATACATGGTATGGTGTTGATGTAATGGTTGAGGCATATGGTACAAGTGTTGGTGCATGGTTGATGCACTTGGTGTGGTACAGGTTGTGTTACACGATTGATGTTTGGTATGGTACAAGTTGATGTTTTGGTACATGCTTTGGTACATGATTGAGACGGATATCTTGTGATGGTGATCTTGGTACATGCTTGGTAGAGGCATGTGTTGGTGATGTTGGACATATTGTTGAGAGGTGTCCTTGGTATATTATCCATGTGAGAGTATTTGGTTGAATATCGATGATGATGACAAGTTGGACAAGTTGACAGTGACAGGTTGGATACAGTGACATGTCGACAGGTTAGAGGTTGATGTGACAATGAAAATGGAAGTGACAGTGACATTGATTGTGGTAGTGACAATTGGTCCACACTTACATTTCAGGGTGGCAGGATGGGGCAAGGAAAGGGGGTCGTATCCTCCTTCCGATTGGAGCCAACGAATCAGGGAATTGGAGCTTCCTTCAGGTTGGATCCTGAGAACTAGGTGGTTGTAGACACCTTTCGGTTGGAGCCAGAGAACTTAGGGGGTTGTAGCCTCCTTCCAGCTGCAGCTAGAGAATTGGGAAGTTGGTGCTTCCTATGAATGAATTCTTGATATATATAAGAAATCATTATGTGGTTTTCTCCCATTTGGGTTTCCATGTAAATATTGGTGTACTATGTTCTTGATGTGATGTTTATGTGATGTTGCTTATGATTACATGCTTATGGTATATATATTGAATGCAATCAAAGATGATACATTGTTGATAAAGTGAAAAATTATATATCGTGGTTAAAAGTGGTATAAAGTGCTCATACTGATTCACCCCCCTATAAGTATTCCAACAATTGGTATCAGAGCCGATTCCTTCAAGGAAATAGATTAACCACTGGAAGGTACATCATGGAGTACAGTGTGAATGGAGCACTAATGTTCAATGATCATAATGGTTTGAAGTTTGAAATGTGGAGCAAAAGAATGAAAACATTTTTACAGGAACATGGGTATGATGTTTGGCACTCAGTTGTTACAGGATACAATGCTACAAAGAAACCAAAGACTACAACCAAGAATTAATTGAAGAAGAATAAAAATATAGCAATGGATCTCATTTTGGAAGGACTATGTGATTCAACAAAAGACAAAGTGGGTAAATTCCCATCAGCTAAAGRAATTTGGGACAAGATACATAATACCTATTTATGTCCCATCACAGAATCAGAGAATGCCAAAGAATATGTAGGTACAGAACAAGAATAAATATGTTCATCATTTCAGACAGATTCAGAAGAGAAGGGTACGAAGAGGCAGGAGTTTATTATAGAGAACAATTGATTAGTGGAATTGAATATCTGAGGACTGAAAGAAAAGAAAACAAGTCACTCTATAAAGAACTAAAGAAGATGGAAGAATCATATAACTCACCAAATAAGTCGAGCAGATGATCACGATGCTAAAAAGTCAGCTAGAAGAAGCCAGAAGGATTGAAGAAACTCTCGAGGATCAGAAGCAATATTTGGAAGCCAAAATAACAACATAGAAGGAAGAAGTAGAAAAGAGAGAGACGATACTGACAGATCATCTCAGGGAAAGTAATGATGATTTAAATCATCTGAAGCAAAGTTCAGTCAACAAGAAAGAAAACTTGAAGATGAAATAATCACATTGAATATCCAACTTGAATAAGAAAAGAGAATAGAAGAAGTCATGAGGAACCAAATGATGAATAAAGAAGAAGAGGTGGAGAAGCTTGAAGAAGAAGTTGTCGCATTAAGAGTAAATGTTGTCAAGATCAACACGGACGTTGAAGAGAAAGAAACATCCATATCATCAGTTGAATAGAATCCCTCCAGGTTGCCAGAAAGGAAAAATGAAGAGAAGACAAAGACTTATGCAGAAGTCATTAAGGGTTCGATGAAGAAGGATGGGATGAAGACAAATCTACAGAGAAAAATAAATATGTCATATATAGGAAGATTTGAAGAAGAAATGAAAAACAAGAACAGGTGAATAAAGACAAGATCCAAGAAATCACAGTATTTGCAATAGTACAAGAAAGAAAAGAAGAGAAGATGAATAACGATCAAGTTCAAGAGATTATACTTTCAATAATTTTAGTGCAAGATCAATTCACAGGAAAAAAGGAAGAAGTTAGAGTTCAAAAGGATGACGATTCTATAGACGAAGAGGAACATTACTCCGCATCAGAGAGAGTATTTTTCTGAGCCATCCAGCTTGGAGACTCCTAGTAAATATGTATGTTGAACATGGGGGTCCATGCAATAGACACTATAGATCAGAGAACCATATTTTGAAGCAGTATAAAGTGTTAGCAAAGATAGATTCATAGTAGTCATATATCAGAAGTACAAAGTAACAAATTGATCAATTGAGAAGTAGTGTTCCCACACAAGTATCATTTGGAAGACAAACTTTTATGATTATATTGCACATATATATTTAGGAAGGTATATCTTCACTACAGGTTGTTCCAGACATGCAGAGTTTGATGAGTAGATAGATCAGATCAATGGACACATTTGATTTAGTCTGATAAACATGAACATGTGATGATAAGTTTTATCATATTCATGTGAATCCTTCATGATAGTTCAGTGACAGATGGGTCAATATTGTGGACAGTTGAGTAGCAGAGTTATGAACAATTTGTGACATATGGACAAAGATGGATTTGTGAGATGCTTAACAGGTACAGGAAACACGGGTCAGATGCATAGCAACATATTTACAATTGGAATTGGTGAAATCGGTTGGAATCAGTTGGTCATAGAAAGGAAAGCAATGAAAGGCACAAGAGAACATGGAAAGAGAAACCGTCAACAAAATCTATATCATTAGAAGGAAAATGTTGAACATTATGGTCAACTGAACATGGCAAGTAAATGAAGAAATAAAATTTTGAATGGTTTTTATATATGTCAGTGAAATTAAGAGGACGCACCAATGTACAATAAACAACATTGGAAGAGAGGAAAGGAAACATATACATCTTACAGAAAAGTCAAGGGAAGAAAAATCATCAGAGAGAGAGATCCAAAAAGGAAGATTAGTAGCATACAGACAAGGAGACATACCCACAGGGGGAGATATTCCTTTAGCCATGATTGATTACAACATGTACAGTGACATGAGAAGACACATCGACAAGGAGAGTTAACCTTTGGTCAAAGATCAAGAGAAAGACCAGAGGCATGAAGATAGGGGGAGCATCCCCAATAGGAGGTACCCTTTTCCATTGATGTCAAAGGAGGAGAGATAAAAACATTGATGAAGAGAGATGATCACATGGGGAGCATAAGCATGAGTGTTTCCATGTCTAAGTGTTGCCATCAATGCCAAAGGGGGATATTGTTGGAGAGTTGGTTTGGACAGTTGGTTGCCATTGATGTCAACCCTTGGAGAGTAATATTAGAAATTGATGTCAAATATTGGAGATTGATGTCAACCCTTGGAGAGGTCTAGAGATGTTGGACATTTGATTGACATTTGTATGATCAAGATTGATGATGAGTTAGTTGGGTAGATTTGATGTAGTTTACATGTAGCCTCATAGGTGTGGTTATGGAACCCAAAGTTGGTTGAGGATTATGGACATGAAGGACAGTGAAATTGTAGGTTAGATAGTCATGGATGGATAGTCCTTGTCATGCAATTTTCGGTGATATGTGGTATGCCACATGGTTCCTCACAGTTAGGGATATATGGCCTTGTAAAGTTGGAAGCCTCGAAGAATGGTCAAGAAGCCCCTAGTTGGTTACAAGTATTAGTCAAAAGGTAAAGTTGTTGTAACAAGAAACCTCTAAAATAAGGAAATGAGTTACCTAGCACAAGTATAAATATACCTCAAGGAGTCATTCACAAGCACACTTACACACTTACAATTGAATATCTATCTTGTGAATGTTATGGTCTAGTATTGTGACCTTTTGGCTAGTTTGTAACGACATTTTTCTGAGGTTGCAAAGGAAGGTAGAAGGTGAAAGTCTCAGGGTTGCAAAAAATATGAGTAACCCTATTTTCTGAGGTATACGTGAGTTGCAGGTCTGCAGGGAGTGAATGTACACGGTTTGTAGTGGAGGAAAGAACGGATATTCGTGGGTTGTAGAAGAGCAAGTTGCGCATATGTAAAAGGGATTGTGAAAGGTTGGGAAGGGATGTTGGTACTGGGTTGTTGAGGACTGTGGAAGAGTTATAGGTCAGTTTACAGTACAACAAGTAAGCTACAAGATCAAAGGTAAGTCTTAAGGGTTAGGGTTATGGTGTTATGGTACATGCATGGTGATGATAGTATGTGATATGGTACATCTTGGTGATGTTATGGTACATTGATTAGAGGTATTATTAGCTATCTTGGTGTATGGTTTGGTTACATGTTATGGTGTATACTTGAGGCTTATCTTATGGTACATGGCATGATTAAGAGTGATATGGTATATGGTTGAGATACTTGTTGGCACATAGTATGGTACATGATTGATACATGGTATGGTGTTGATGTACATTGTTGATATACATGGTTGAGGCATATGGTACAAGTGTTGGTGCATGATTGATGCACAGTTTGGTACATGTGTTGGTGCATGATTGATGCACAGTTTGGTACAGGTGTTTGTTGGGTGCAAGACTATTTTGATAAGAAAGGCTATTTTGGGCGCAGGCCTATTTTTGGAGAAGAACAGGTGGAAGAAAAGGAGCATACAAGAGGAAAAGTAGCATGCAAAGAGGAAAATCAACATGGCGAGAAGGCATGCAAGCCTAACCATGATAGGGTTAGGGTTTTTTACAAAGGTTGTAATAGCTATAAGCTACTAGAGTATTATAAATAAGAACCTAGGAGGTCTAGGTTGGGGGTTCAGTTGTTGTAGGTTCAGTTGAGTTCGGTTATTATTGATGAGTCAATGACGGTTATTATGATTTTAATAAGGATTTAGAAGAGTCAAGTAAGCTAGATCTTGAGGGCCAGGTCATAGGCTAAGGAGCCTGGTGTGATCTAGTCCTCCTCACATAGGTTCCTTAACATCATCATGATTGTATGATTGAAGATGTAATGCACGCAATGCCATATTTTTCAGCAGACTAAATAAAAGAGGAGAGAATCCAAATCTTTGTGGACATAGCCAAGGAGCAGGTTAACCATGGTAAAAAATGTGTTCTATGTGATGTTTCTTGAATGTTTACTTTCTATCAATGATTAGTTTATGAATGAATGGTTAAGCTAGATGTATTAGCATGCATGCATGAGGTAAAAGATGAATGAATCTTATAAATGCTTGAATCAATAACAAGTTTAATACATAAAGAAAGATAGAATACACCCTCAGATCCCCACAAAGTCCTATACTGCAAACACCTGAGTATTGCAGTCACCCATAAAGCTATCTCAGGTGAGACTACGTGGTGCACTTTGTGCGCAACGTTGCCTTCTAGTTTACTAGGAGGGCTGATAGTTTTAGAGAGTTTTGTTGGAAACCTGTTGAGATACAAACCTGGGTCAGACCAAGAAGTGAAAGAAATATCCAACCAACAAATAGTTCTAATGCTGGCTGGAACTACCTAGGATTAAGTGTATGGAATCTGTGGAAGAAACGCGTGGAGAATGAAGGTATAGAAGGGGATGTTCAGGCCATGGAATCCAATGAAGGTGGAGATTGAAAGATGGTTGAAAACAAAGGAAATTGCGTTTTCACAGAAGCATAACAAAAATCCTAAGTTAACACCGCGTAAATATCTTGACAAATACATGTTTAGCGATTTTCATGAGGTATTTTTCTGTGATTTACCACATTTGTTGCAGGAGTGGCTATTGAGGTTAAAACACAAACACCCAACAAATCGAATAAAAAATATGGAGTGGAATCATGTGGAGATCGCGTAGTTACAATAGGTTAATAAAAATTTTATGCACACAATAGATTTCTGGTTAGATAGTATTGTTGCAGGGTTTATCACTGAATTTGTGGTAGATACCATGAAGTCTTACAACGAAGTAGAGAAGGATTTTCTAAAAGGACCTAGAGGTTGGTATATCAGATCATTGTATACTTCAATCAAGATTTTACTGTATAAAAATAGTTTGATGACCATGGAATCATACAACTAAAATTCCCTGCATGCATGGGGGGAAGGGGGAAAGCACTAACAGGAGGTGGAGAAATGGAGGTGGAGATGGATAAGAGAAAGAAGGAGTCCATGAACCCAATTATGATGGAAGAAGACCAGATAAAGCAGATAAGGGAAGAAGATGGAAAGGTGCGCAGTGGAGAACCCTACCAATATAAGATGAATAACAAGAAGAGAGCCATAGTTGATAGAGAGGGATTGGCAAGCAATGAGGAAGAGGTAGAGGATCTCTGGGTTGTGGAGTAGATTGGGGAAATCCTACGTGCAACATATGAAAGGAAAACAAGAGGTCCAAGGGCAGGGACAGAAGGCGGAACTCTAATCTAGATCACTGTCAATGTGGAACCTACAACCCCATGTGTGACTAATACACCAGAAAGAACACCAGTGTTTAGAAAACCAAATTTTAGTGGAAGAAAAGAAACAGGACAAGGATCCAATCAAGGAGCATAAACTGGGGGAGCTAGTTCAGGAATAAATAGTCGAATATCTACATCGCGTGGAGGTAGTAGTTCAACACAGTTCAATATGGCAGGACATGATCCCATTATTAGATTACCAGAATTTCAGGGAGAGGCATCAAAGGACCCTGAAAAACACTTATTCATCTGCGAGAATATTTGGGAAGAAAAGAAGATCACATATGAGGATACAAAACTCGCTTAGTTAGCTATCATGCTAAGAGACTGTGCAATGGATTGGTACATGAGCCTAGATGTAAGCAATCCACTAGGAGTAACAAGGAATATTGCAGACATGAAAAAACTACTAATAAACGAATTTTCGAAGCCCAAATCAGAGGACCAGTATATGAATGAAATGATTGAAATCAAGAAAAAACCAGGTGAGTCTATTTGGGAGATTGATCAGAGGTTTAAACATTTGAAAGGTAAGTTGAAGTATGCAATGACTCACATGCAACATAATCACTTATTTGTTAACTCGTTGTTACCACATTTAAAATACCCATTAAGACAACAAGAGTTCCAAACTCAGGCAGAAGCTCTACAGGCAGTCTTACAACTGGAAGAGAACTAGTATCAGAAGATAGATCCAACAATAGAGGAGTTGAAGGAGGATATGAAGAACATAACATTTCAACTTAACCAAAATAAGGGCAAAGAGAAAATAGAATTGCTTGGTGTACCACACGTAGGACATAAGGACACCATAAGAACGCATATCCAATTTTCGCGCAGTATATGGCAACATGAGTACCAAATCCTTTTCCAACAGGAGGACCATGGTGCGAGATTTGTAAAATGAATGGGCATGATCCATATCATTGTCCAATGATGCAATAGTATAAGACGGTACCCACAAGTTCATACTGCAACTTTTGCAAGTCAGTGGGTCATGATGATAAAGATTGTAGGACATTGGAGCCGATGAGAGAAATAACTTCAGATACTTATAGGGTGCAAGAAGAAAAGATAACGGGACAAGCTGCACCTCACTTCAACCAGGTACCACCACCATACAACAATGCACAACTGCAATATAACAATGCATAGCCACAATACAACAATGCGCAACCATAGTATAACCCTGCGTAGTATAATCAGGTACCTCAGTACAACGCACCGCGAGGAGATCGAGGTGAATACAAAGGTGGAGGACGAGGTAGAGGTCTAGTAGTGTGTCACAACTGCCAACAACCAGGACATTATGCAAGGGAGTGTCCACTTCCACCAACGACATGTATGTACTGTAACACCATGTTTCCCCCAGTTTGTAAAAATAACTATGCTGGCCAAGAACTGTGGCGAATTCAGAAATGTGAATGTATGATGTGAATGGACCTTATGAAAAAGGTCGATGAATGTAAATAATATTAAGAATATATATATTATAGGACTGCTGAGAGGGGATATGCTGAAAAAGAGACCACGATGTTTGGATAAAGGTGGTGGAAGGCACCTGGAATGGTGGCGTTAACTTCCATTGAAAACCAATACCTTATTTGGTATTCACTGGCCTGGAGTACCAAGAGCAACTCGCTAGCCCGAAATTAATTACTCGCAGGTTGGTAGGTGGATGGCACCTCATGCGTAATGAGGAGATGGGGGTAAACTGCCCATCCATGGACCGTCGTGACACCTGACCACCGCGAGGGGGATTGCGCCACACGCAACCTCACAAGGGAAAATGCATGCGGAAGGAGCAAAAGGGGGAGACACAAGTGAAGGAAGGAGAACTCTAGAGATATGAATAGTGAGTGATAGCGGAGAAGGGGGAGAGTAACCCTCGTTCTCAGTCACTGGAAAACTGAGACACAATCTCGCAGCATCGTGGTCTTAGCTCGGGGGTGGCTAGTGGAAAATCCATTGGGAGTCGCTGAGCCTACGGTTGGGTGGAAACGAGCACCCCTCTCAGCAGTTGCCGTCATTTCTGGTGTTATTTATGATAAGTGTTTTACATCTTGCACCTTGAAATTCATATGCTGACATATATGCTCATAGTTTGTGTAGTTTTATAAATGGTCTGAGTATAAGATTGTCTGTGTAGTGTTTTGATTCTGAAATGGTGGTTGCATGCTTATAATGGAAGGGCCCCGTATGGCTTATGTCTATAAATAGATTTATATGTATATACGCACATTGAATCAATTTAGAATTCAAGCCGTTTCTCAGGAAACCTATACCCTTATCCATCTCGGGTGACACCCTGGATAAATCTCCCCATAGAGACACCTTTTCTTTGAGAATATCAAAAGAGGTAGCACTTTGTGTGCAAAGAATTTGCAGAGGTGTAGAAGTCGCAGAATCCCTTGAGGATTCGAAGAATAAGTATGGATCGATGGATGAAATCCTGTCGGGAGATCTTAGGTCATTCACGACCATTAGATTGAAGGAATAAATGAGGGCATTAAATGCCTTAACCATTTTTCCTTTATCTT
>JASDQU010240382.1:5483-16716 GCA_032191745.1 Picea mariana | reverse complement strand
CTATGATACTCATGGCATTGATGTCAACGTCTTTGAACTTCTCCATAGCTGCAACATTCTACGGTTCCTTCTCTTCTCCTTCTTTAAACTCTGGCTTCACGATCTTTCCTTTCACAATATCCAACACTTTATTCTTAGGAAGGATGAGGTCAATCCTTGTCTTCCATGCTCTGAAGTTAGAGGCTCCATCTAGCTTGTTCTCAAACTTCATAGAGTTCATCATGGCTTGCTTGACTTGGTCAAACCCTAGATTTGACCAGAAATCCAAACTTCACGTCTTGGCCTTCTGAGAGTACCAGGAGATGCGTTGGGCTAGGGTGCACTGATCTATCCAGAGATTAGGTCAATCTCGTCACTTAAGCTACCTCAACAAGAGGTTTAGGGTTTCTGCAACTACTTCTGCTAGTAACCCTAGTTGTAGTGCTTTTGGAAGCTACTCCTGCTAGTAACCCTAGCAGTAGTTCCTCAATGAGCTCAATATCTAGCGGCTATGTTTCCTTCCAGCGTTTTAGGTTGACTGAAGGGGTGTGGGCCCATAACCTGTTATAATATAGAAGATGGTGTGCTCGTTTTACCATTGATGATACCCTCGTCAACCGACCACAGGTCGAAGCCTCCCTCCGAGCACCTTAACCTTGACTGAGAATTCCTCCGGAAGCAAACCCTAGGCTAGATAGACAAACAAAGAGTAGCACATCAATCCACAAGGATAATGCAACACAAATGACTGATCAGATAGTCCCAAACCCTAACCAAGAGATATCCAAGCCATTACTGAAACTAGCTGCTGCTGCAGTTGCAGCTGCAACCCTCCTCCAAACCTGCGCACCAGACTACAACTGCAGTGCGCACCAACTGGGAAACTGCAATTCTGAGATGCTGTCAAATGAGAACTAGCGCCCTGTATTTATAGTAATCCTGCCAGTTTGTTGGGGCCGACTTCTCCTTCTGGGTATGTGTCTGTTCAGTATATTATTATTAATTCTGGTCGACTTCTTCTCTTGGAGGCTAATAGCCTAATATAAATTATCTTCTTGAGCCGACAAGGCTTCTAGGGTTATTAGCCAACTCATTAGGGTTTCTCTTGCTTCCCGGAGGCTTCTATTCTCGTCAGGTTCACACATGGGGGTAAATACCTCCCGTAGCTACCATAATATTAACAGATGGATCATTCAATACTTTTACACATGATTGCAAAAAACCTTTGATTGTACTTATTTGTCCCATGGGTTGCATTTCGTTGGTATGATCCAATAATGGAGGCATCTTGTACTCTAGTGCTTCCTTGCTTTTCTGCGTAGTTGAAGTTGACACAATGTCGTCCTTCTGAAATTTTTTTCTAGCGTGCTTAAATATCTCCTTCTCATTTTGCGTGTCGAACTGGTTCCTTGGTTCGACATTCTTCTTCATCCACTGGTGTTGTACTGGCTCTTGTTGGACTGCGTCGTTTCCTGTTTTATCTCCTTTGCGGGTAACTATGTTGATGTTCCATCCTTCATCCTCGCTTCGACTGAAATCCACTAAACATTTTGGTTGTCTTGGTTCCTCTTTTCTTGGATATTTACTAATAGTGTCGGATATTCTTCCGTATCATGGTCCGATGCACGACAATACATACAAGTTGTTGATGGAAGTGGACATTCCCTCGCATAATGTCTCGGTTGTTGACAATTGTGACATACCACTGGTCCTCTAGCTCTTCCAAAACCTCCTCTCGCTCGTCCTCCACCTCTGTATCCCGCTCAATCTCCTCTCGGCGCGTTATATTGAGGTGCCTGATTGTAATGCGCGGTATCGTACTCAGGTTGTGCTGTGTTGTACTCTGGTTGCACGGTATTATATGGTTGTTGCGCAATATTATACTGCTGCTGCGCAGTGTTGTATGGGGTTGGAACTTGGTTAAATTGTGGTGCGGCTTTCCCAGTCATCATTTATGCCTGCACTCTATATGCATCTGATGTCCTCTCTCGTATCAAATCCATAGTTCTACAATCTTTGTCATCGTGGCCCACTGACTTGCAAAAGTTGCAATATGAAGTCTTTGGGACTGTCTGGTATTTCTACATCATTGGGCAGTCATATGAATCGTGGCCCGGTTTCTTACAGATTTCACACCATAGTCCTCTTGTTGGTAATAGATTTGGCATTCCTGCTGCCATATACTGTGCGAATGTTGGACATTTGTTGTTGTGGTGTCCCTTCGTCCTACATGTAGTACACCAAACGACTTCTCGTTTGTCCTTACTTTTATTCTGGTTTAGCTGGAATGTTAATTTATTCAAATCCTCCTTCAGTTCTTCGATGGTTGGATCCATCTATTGATATTGGTTTTCTTCCAGTTGCAGGGCTACCTGGAGAGCCTCTGCCTGCATCTGAAACTTCTATTGTCGCAATGGGTATTTTAAGTGTGGTAGCAGTGAATTTATGAACATGTGCCTATGCTGCATATCGGTCATGATATATTTCAACTTTCCCTTCAGTCGCTTGAATCTCTGGTCAATCTCCCATACAGATTCTCCTAGTTTTTGTCTAATTTTGATCATCTCGTTCATGTACTGATCTTCTGAACTTGGCTTCTGGAACTCATTTATCAACAATTTCTTGATGTCTACAATTGTTCGAGTTGTCCCTGGTGGATTGTTTGTAGCTAAACTCATATCCCAATCCAGTGCACGATCCCTTAGTGTAATCGCTAGTTGTGCCAGTTTAGTATCTTCGTCTATGATCTGTTTTGCTTCCCAAATCTTCTCACAGATGAATAAATGTTTTTTCGGGTCCTCCGACGCTTCTCCTTTAAATTTGGGTAACCTGATGGTGGGATCATGTCCTGCCATTCTGAACGTTGAACTACTACCTACACGCGGTGTAGATACTTGACTAGTGCTGCCTGAACTGGCTCTTCTAGTTGTTGTTCCTTGTGTGGATGTACTTCTTGTTGTCTTTCTTCTCCTGAAATCTGGTTGTCTAAACGATGGTGTTCTCTTTGGTGTATTAGTCGCACATGGGTTTATGGGTTCCACACTGACATTAATATGGATAGGATTGTTTCCTTCTCTTCCCGTTCTTGGACCTCTCATCTTCCTCTCATAGGTTGCGCGAAGGATTTCCTCAATCTTCTCCATAGCCCGAAGATCCTATACCTCTTCCTCGTCACTCACCAAGCCTTCCCTCATGGCTACGACTCTCTTCTTGGTATTCACCTTGTATTGGTAGGGTACTCCGCTACGCATCTTTTCATCTTTCTCCATGATTCGCTTGATCTATTTGTCATCCATCATGATTGGGTCCAAGGGTTCCTCCTTCTTTCCCTTATCCTTTCCTCCTTCCATTTCTCCTCCTTTTGTTAGTGCTTCTCCCCTTCCCCCATGCACGCAGGGAAGTTTAGCTGTCTGAATCCATCATCATTACCCCTTTGCTATATAACATTATCTTAATAGAAGTATACAATGATATAATGTACCTTCCTCGATGTCCATGTAGAAACTCTTGCTCCCCTGCATTGTACGACTTCACTGTATCTACTGCAAACTCTACTATAAAGCCTGCCACAATACTTTCGAGCCAAAACTCTACTACGTGGGTGAATTTGTTGTTCACCTATTGTAATTGTTCAATCTGTATTGGAGTCCACTCTAACCGTCGGATCCAGTTCGTTGTGTGGTTATCCTTCAACCTTAGTATCCATTCCTGCAATAAGTGTGGAAAATCATAGAAAAAGATTTCATGTAAATCAGTAAACACGTATTTCTCAATATATTTGTGGGGTGTTACTCTAGGGTTTCTGTTATCTTTCTGTGCAAAATCCATCTCTTTTTTCCTTAGCTAGCTTTCAATATCTGCTTTTGTGGGATTCCACGGTCTTAACATCCCCTTCTAGTGGCTCATTGTTTTCTTCTATGCTTTAATATTCTCTTGATCCGCCTCCTACAGATCTTACGTATATTTTAACAGATCTTCAACCTATCTCATCTACTCAATCCTCTATTGTTCTTACCAATGACAACAGAACCATTTGTTGGTTATTCATATATCCTTTCTGAGTTTGTATCTTCAGCTTGAGTGACTAGGGTTCATGTATGTTTGGGGTTCCAACAAAGCCTCTAAAACTATCGGCCCTCCTGGTAAACCAGAAGGCAACACAACACACAGGGTGCATCGCGCCGTCTCACCCAAGATAGTATTAATGGGTGGTTGCAATACTCATGTTTTTTCAACCTAGGATTGAGTGGGGGATCTGAGAACTGTACGATGAGAGTTCTATTATAGATTATTAACCTAATACACTGTCATTCACGATTACGCAGGAAATGTAACAACTCATTCATTTATCATATCACTAACTACTGAATACAATAAAGAAACACATGCATTCAATCACATAACACAGGTTTAACCATGGTTTACCCCCTCTTGGGCTACGTCCACAAAGATATGGCTCTTAGCTCTTTTATTATAGTAGTTCTGAAACTCTAGTGTCGCGCGCCCTACAACTCATCTCAGTTGGGTTGAGGTCTATTATGAAGTGGACTAGATTGCACCAGGCTCCTCAGCTTGTGATCTAACCCTCAAGATCTACCCTCCTCAATCCTCTCTAGCTCAACATCTCACAAAATTAGGTCATACAACAAAATATTACATCGCATCTGCTTCTTCGCATCCACTTCTTCGCATCCATCTCTCTCTATGAAACCTAGGTATCTATATTTATTTGTTTCTGGCTCGCCATCCATTACAATGTGTTTCAAAAACCCTAACCCTAACATATTTAGGTCTTCCATGCATGTGCACATGCTACTCTTCCTTCCAGTTGTTGCTTCCCTCATGCATGCCTTCTTTCCCAAAATCGCCTTTCTTTTCGCTTTGGCCTACTTCCAACAACAACCCAAAAATTGGTGTTAAAAACCATTAAAAATATCCAAAGAAAATTCCTATGGCAAGGCACTAAGGAAGGGTGAAAATGGGCTCTTGTCAAGTGAGGGGATCTTTGCAAACTGAAACAAGTAGGTGGGCTTGGCCTAAGGGATCCCAACTGCTTAATCAGGTTATGGGAGCCAAAATCTGGTGGAGGTGGCTCAAGAATCTAGGGGATATTTGGGCCCAGATGTGGAGGCACAAATACACACCCACAATGGAAGAGGAGTAGCTTATTAGATAGAATGAACAAAAGAATGACTCCTTGATCTGGAATGTGGCCTGGTAGAACCGTTCCATCAACCAGGAACATGTTTTTTGGGAAATTAGAGGAGGTTGAGACACCTTATTCTGGTCAGACTCCTGGCAACAAATGCCTCCCCTAAATCAACGGGACCAACTAAATGATTTTCAAGAAAGCATACATCAAGAAAGACCCAAATGTGGAGCGAAATACTAGAAATGTAATCCCCTTTCCTCCTTCTAGAGGGAATGGAAGACCACCCATACATACCTTAACATTCTTGAAGGAATTGACCTGGGACCTTAGCAAGATGAAGCAGTGCTTCAAAAAATCCGAATTAAGCAAGGCCCCAACATACTTTGATGGGGACACTTCACAAAAGGGACCATCACCATCAAGGAATACTATGGTCTAAAGGCTTCTTTTCACTTTCTTCCCAAGGATGATATTTGAAAAAATATTTGGAAAGAAAATATATGGCCCAAAGTAAGCACATTCCTATGGTTGGTGGCCCACAAGCAAATCCCAACTTGGAATAACCTTAGAAAGAGAGGCTTCATTGGACCCTCTATTTGTCTCCTATGTCTTCAGCACGAGGAAACCTTGAAGCACTTGCTCAATCAACGCAGTTACAACTCAAATATTTGGGATCAAGCGGCTCAAACTATGTGCACCTCAAACCGCCATAAGGACAACATTACTAACACTTTGGTCTACTGGTGATTATCAGCTTATAAAAACTTTTTCCTAAACTGAATTTGGCAGCCTCTGCCAAGATTCATCTTGTGGCAAATATGGAAAGAAAGAAATCACATAATTTTTCACTCAACTTAGCTCCCTTGGTAGAAAATCTAGCCCAAAATTCAAAACAACACTATGGAGACAATCAGGCTCTCCAGTTGATTGACAAAATATTTATCATGTGATTCAAATGAGAGGCCCATCCTTCTCAAACAAGATCTCTTCCTAGCCTCGGCTCTTGACCTGCCTCCCAAACGCTCTTTCTCTACTAGCAGTCCTGATAAGTGGAAACACCCTCCACTCGACTTCTTCATACTCAATTTCGATGGCGTGTCCAAGGGTAACCCAAGCCGAGTTGGTTTTGGAGCAATTTTTCAAGACGACCAAGGTCTTATTCGTCATATTCTTCATAGTAGTATGGGCCATAACTCAAATAATGTTGCAGAGCTTTGGGATCTTATTCATGACATTCAGGGTGCCACTCAACTTGGATTTCATTAACTCATTGTGGAAGGAGACTCCCAGGTCATTTTGGCTATGTTTTACACACTTATCAATGGCTCAGAGCCTGCAAAGATTTCCCCTAGATGGAGGCTCCTAAGCAATCTGGAATTTATGCAATCTCTTCTTCTTCCTCATCTAGTCCTTATTCCCTCTCATGTTCATTGAGAAGCCAATAAAGTTGTGGATAAGGTTTCCAAAATTAGAGTAAACAAAGGGAAGCTCGATTTAGATTGCAGTCATAATCAGAGCCCAGAGCACCCCATATTTCTGGAATGTATCAATTTTTTCATGTAGGAAGACTCTCCCTTGGATGGGGTGTCACACATGTCATCATGAACATGTACCTGGAGAGAGGAATCACTGCCACCTGATGACTCGAGCTTCCAGACGGGAGTGTGGAGGGCGCCTCCCATTTCTTTCTAGGCCCAACTATAACCTACATTCTAAATTTGGAGTGTGAGAAGGTGATGATGCAAATGGTTTATGGTACTGCCGAGGGGATAAAAAATAACCGCAACTTCACTACAACAATTATGGCATTTAATCTGCATCATTGGACATGCTACCCTAAGGTGACCTCATCGCAGGTAGGTAGACAACTTCTTAATGTGTGATCAACCTTGACTTCCATTCCCATTTTGATCTGGATTATTTTGAGAATGAAATGAAGGCGGAGATATAATAAAGAAATCCACAGAGATATTGCAAGAAACACAAAGATACAATAATACACAATTTCTATTCATGAAAGAAATGTACAAAAACTGTAAAAATACATAGTGAATGAACTCACTAGAATGGTGACAACTTATCTTTGAGAAGAGACGTGACAACTACGCTCATTCACAATAAGATGTGTTTACAATGAGGCTCCAAAGGCCTTTTTAACATAAAGTATTAATGACAAAACTCTAAACATCCAAAACCCTAACCCTGAAAGATGAACCGCCAAAAGGTTTGTGGGCCTCGATGGGGGTAGTTGATACGTCAACTTCCCGAGGGTGTAACTTTTGCATACGATCTCTGTTTGGGGTGCACGATAACTCATTGGAAAGGTCTAGCTAATAAGAACACATTTCGACCAGGCCCAATCTAAATCTTTTCACTTGTGCTCGAAAACGTCAAAAAAATGTTGTTTAAGGCCTCAAAACGACCCCAGAAGTTTAGGACCCAAAAAACGGTAGAAAAATTGCAAAGGTGAAAAACCATGTTTTGAGCCAGTGGAATAGGTGGGTGGCCATCGATATCCACCTGGATCACGTTTGAAATTGCTGGCTTTGGTTAATGCAACTGTCGTCTCCCGTACCTTGTGTTGTTAACATTCTTGTTAGCTCAATGCTACACATTTGAGAACATGGGCGCTCTTGCAGGGGCAAGGGTTCTCATTGACGGACTGACATGCAACTTGGAGAAGTGGTGCTTTCTACCAATGAGTCAAAGAGGGTGGTTGATGCTCCGATTCTTCATAATGAAGTTGTGAGTGGAGAATTGACAATGCATGATGTTTCTTTGATATGGGGATGCAAGGTCGAATGGTATGAAGATGAAGTTGGGTCCATGGGTGACGTTGCTCAGCTGGCCGCTACACTGTTGCTAATAAGTAGGATTTAGAGGGCCATTAATGAATGTTCTGAAGGCACGAAAGTAGGTGGCCCACCCTCTAATCCCTTGAAGCTTCCGCCAGAGGACATGAGCCATGATGAATCTTTGAGAAATTTTTACTTGGAGGAAGACCACCTGAAGTTGCTCTTCGAAGTTCATAGTGAAGTGGCAGACTTGAAATTAAGAATCAAGCAATTGGACCACTGAATCTCTATGTTGTTGGCTTTGTGTGCCCAGTCGACTCAACAATGACCTGCATCGAACTTGTCTCCCCAAGATGCAATTTACCTGAACATGCCAATTCCTTTGCCACTGAGTTGCATGACATATCCTCTGGACGAATAAATTTCTCGTTAAGTTTAACAATTGATCTATGCTCTGTCGATAGTTTTTTCTTATAGACCTATAACTCAGGCTTTAAGTACTAGTGGTGTTTTGATGATGATACTTTATTATCGGTCCTGTATCCCTACAAATCATCTGCAGTTTTATTTTGACTCCATGGGGTTGTCTAATTTATGAACTGTGGTTGAGCTGGGTTGGTTCCCTCTCATGGAAACACGCTCAAGAAGGTTGTATGTTTACATTTATTGTTTTCTAGAAGGTAACACAATGTTTTCTTACTTACAAAAATAAAATAAAAAATCTAATTTTGAGGTCACCAAGGGTGTATGAGACCTCCTTGTTTGTGGGACAAGAGACTCCCTCTACTCAATGATTTGACTACTAAAGTATAGAGAGGTGTACATACCCTACCCCTCAAGGAGGAAACACATGTTCAACAAATTTCTTATGGTTAAAAAAATTGAGTGATGTGTTTCACTATGAGGGAGATGTGTAATGTAGATCCATCTTAAGTGTGGATCTACCACTTGTTGAGAGAGATGGTTTGCACTTCTAGGGATTTGATTGCTCTATGCATGGTGGCTAAAACATTTCAATGTTGTATTGCTTAGTATGAGGGGATATATAATTTCTGTCATGCTCAACCTGAAATTGAGATATGACATATTAGGAAGCAGTGTAAATCCATCTTAACTCCCAATCTATCATCCATCTAAAGGAATCAAAATTTGAGAAAAGGTTTGCACCTCCATAAATTTAATCCCTCTAGACATGATAAATAAAAAATTAAGATAAATTTACACTACTATATTGCTAAATAATACAATTTATATACTTGGTAAACTCAATACAAAACTAGAAAATTTCCAAACTAGTAAGCTCTCGAGCGTTGCCATAAGTGCCATTATTATGAGTAAGCATGCTGTGGACAACTATAACTCTAGAAATTCGATACCTTCCACAGATGATGGAGAAGAAAAACGAGGGTGAAGCTTTAGCGTACACATGGGTGGAACATATTATATGCTGTTTGACAATGGTGGATTGATGCTTTTGCTTCCATTCTCCTCTTGTCTTTCTCATTCTCCTTCGAACGCTCACACTTTTCCTTTTCCTTTGAATTCATCTATTTCAAAAACAGCTACTTTTTCAGGCAGCCGTCCCCATTCTTTTATATATATAATTTATCCATTATTTATATATTCATATAATTTCCTTTTTCTTTTCTTTTCACAGAAAGAATCAATGTCTAAACACTGAGGCGAGGTGGGAGAGAGCTGTAAGGAAGCAAAGTTAGTAAAGCAGGGCCGGCCATAAAGGCTATTGAATCCCTCGCAAGCCACGAATCAATCTCTTTCTCCAATTCGTCTGTCCGATCGTTAGTATAAAGAGTACATCATTCATCTTTCGGCGAAGATCGGCAATAATACTATCGATTGATACCCCGCACCAACCGTTTCATGTTGGTTTTTGTAGAGGAGGAGGAGGAGGACCAGGAGCAGGAGGATCCCTTAATGCTTACCGAGACTCGATCCAGCGTCGATTTTTATTTTTTTTGGCGAAAGACGCTCATAGGAGGATCATCATCCACTCTCAGGTCCGATCATCGAGTTTCGTTGAGATTGTTTTTTGCATTTTGTAGCTGAGTTTGTGCCTGTACATCACGAGAAGATCAAGATTTTAGATTGCGGAAGATAGTTTGGAGCTGGCTGTGATCGATAACAGTAAAAACCATAGACAATGGTGAGTGTTTCAATCTTAAGGTAATCATATAATATAATATATTATATTATATATATATATATATTACGTATAAAATGTTGGGCGTATTTAGGGAGATGCACGTTATGTACGTCATGAAATGAAAGATATAAAAACCCATGGAATGGTTGTTCCTTTCATAGTTGGGAACTTGGAAGCACCTGCGGATCTTGGGCGTGTGTTTATACGATCGTTGTTATATACATATATATACACACACGATCGTTGTTATATACATATATATACACACACGATCGTTGTTATATATATATATATATATATAAATTGCGTTTGGGTTTGTCAAAATCGATTAGTGTCATATATACTCCAGTTTGAACCGCCCAGTCTTTCAAGTTTCAACCACTATCGTAGTAACGCCTCGGGAATTGCGTTGCATTTCAATCAGAAAAATAATTAATTTATACCAATATCTTTATTTTTCTTGTCTTGTAGCTGTCTGTCATTAAAGGACACGGCTTACGAGTTATTCTAGAAAAAACCGTAACCATATCACCAAAATGCCTCTCTATTTACGGTACCCGTACATTCCCCTGGAGCCAGGCTGTACGCGCCTGGAGAGCTGCCCTGCTCTGCCATACCAGATTCCATTTTATTTTAAACGGTATATACACAATGTAAGCAATGGAAATTTTTCATTTCCCAAACCAGTGCATAGCCAGATTCCGGTGAATCCCATTCCATTATACATCCGATAATACCGCGAGTACGTTTCTGGGGGCGCTGAACTGAACAACGTCCGATCAACATGTTCAACTAATATTTCCCCGTCAGATCATGATGGATGCTCAACTTCCAAATATGGGAGTTAATAGGTGTGTGCTTCTCAAACCAAGCTCGCCCCTGGTTCATGGATTTGCTTTTGTCGGACAGACATATCCATATTACAATATCAATTTATCAACATGGAATGTTGGGTATGATAATTTCTGGAATAAAAATAATGGACATCATCGAATAAGGAACTCCGTTTGCTTATTTTATTTTATGGATGCCAATCCAATCCGCCATACATGAATGAACAAATGGAATGTTTCTTTAGCATTTCTGTGGTATGATAGATAACCTATGGGGATTCATAATAATCAATCCACTGCTGTTGGTACT
>JASDQU010240381.1:0-16709 GCA_032191745.1 Picea mariana | reverse complement strand
AGGAATAAACAATGTGAGTCTCTGTTTAAAAGAACCTTCAGGTGCGTGATGACTGAGGGGGTAGGGGAGAGAAAAAAATGTTATCTTATCTCCTTCCCATGCCTTCCAATCTCTCACTCACATTCCAAATAACCATGGCTTCTCGTATCCATGATGGAGGCCACCTCGCTACCTTGTATTCTCATCGATTTCCCTATTCTCTCACCCCCTTTCGTGATATGAAAACCCCAAGCTTGGCCTTTGGAGTATGTGAGAAGTTTCTTCTCATTTCCCTTCCTGGTTCCTATTTTAATAACATTTCGAATAACGTTAAACTCGTTACAAGGGAAAATAGTGTATCAGAGGGAAATCACATTTCTCCGTTGATATGCTATATCGGAGGGAAATAGAATTTCCCTTCTGACACAACCTATTTCGGCGAGGAAATCATATTCTTACTGATAGCTTGAAAATCCATTTTAAGCACTTAGATTTGCATCCAATGCTTTCCATCACTCAAATTGCTTCCCATATGAAGTCAATAGTTGCTAGATATTTTGTTTTTACATTCATTTTCTCAATATAACTTGAACTGATAAAAAAAAAGGTTGTTCTTTGGTATTATTATGTTTTGTRTTGTAGGATTATTTATGTCTCCGCCCAGAAAAGGATCTCGAAACCAAGAAAATTCCCCTATTGTAGAACTCCATGTGCCCAGAGAAGAGGAGGAGGAAGAAATTGAAACACGAGGGGCATCATATGATGACACCAAGTGTCTTATTGATACGGAGACTACTTTTAAATCGGGAGAGATATATCAGATTTTCAACAACCAGATATTTCCTCAACCATCAAAACAAGATCAAGATCTTGAGGTGTTCAAAGGCATCAAGAGATCTAAGCTGTACAAGGTGGCAGTCCACGTAGCACAAGGTGGCAGCCCACGTAGCAGTAATCCCCTATGCAAAGACCATTTCATGGGTAGTGAAGCATGCATACCTGGAAATAAGACACATAATCAATGCAAAAAGATGACTAGTGAGCTCTTTCCAGCCTTTAATTGTCGCATCCCGCTACCATTTGGAATATGGAGATAAGATACTAGATGATGAGTTGGTAGATAAGTTCGCTCATAATCCTAAAGACCTCTTAAAGGAATGATATAATCCTGAAAAACTTTTCAAGACCAGGACTTCGAATGAGTATCCCACTAACACTCTCAAGTTACCTTACCAGTATGTTGTGGCCCTTACCAGTGTGTTGTGGTCATGGTGTGTAGGCTTTATGGGGAACTAGAAACTCAAAAGTTCAAAATATCATGGGTCCCCCCGATTAACTATGTCACATTATGAGGGTATTCATTCAACTAGGCCAACATCTTGTCCTTGACAATGAAAGAAGTAATCGTTGCTTCCTAACATGGATCTAGGGAAATTTTCCAATTTCCACATGTCTTCTTACTGACTAAACATTATGCATGTAATTCATGCCTATCAAGGGATGGGGTGGGTTGGGGTGGGTTTGGAATCCAGCTATTCCTCCCATCCACATTTACTACAAAGTGATTTGGGAGAAAAAGACATATTTGAATACCAGAAGATCTATGAGGAAGTCTTAATGCCCATATATGAGCCCCTGTTCTTCTCACCAGTGCCTTGGATGACTAATAAGGCTTAAGCCGGTGTGGATGATTAGGTGATTGGTACCTGATCGAATACGAAACATACATTGGAGTCTATGGGACCATGAATTTCCCTCACATACTGCCTAAATTCATCCTAGATAGATAGGTGTTGTAGGAAATTTCCTACCAAACCGCCATACATGGAGTAGGCACATGTCTACACAGGGATACAAAAGAAATCTGGCCAGCTTTACTGCTCTGGGTAGGTTCATATTCATTTAGGGAGATCAAAGAATCCCAAGCAGAGGTAAACGCCTTGGCCTCTTTCCATTTCCGAGGGGAAATAATCCACATGAATGACACTTCAAGAGTCGTCATTTTTCACTGATACAAATGCAAATACAGGTGGACTTGCGAGTCAAAAACCCAAGAAGAGGAAGGAATACATAGAAGGGCCAAGACTTATCATGAAGTAATCTTTAGGAGAGGGATCAACTCTCAACATAGAGGTAGGATATAAGATGAAAAGAAATCTAAAGAAGCACAAGAAAAAATGAAAGAAGAAGAAGACCGATTGAACGTTGAACAAGAGAATAAAAAGAAAGAGGAAGAAGGGGACAAGGCAACATCCAAATAGAAAAAGAAAAAAGAAAGGAAAGAACAGAAAAAGAGAGAATAAGAGGAGAAAATGAGAAAATCAATTGAAGCTTCTAAAGCAAAAGAACAAGAACAAAAGAAGAGGAAGGAAGAAGAAACTGAGAGTAGGAGACAAGAAGAAACAACTAAAGTAGAAGTAGAAATGAAGGAAGCAACATCTGAAGCAGAAGCAAAGGAATAATGCAAGAAACATGAAGTAGAAAGAGGCGCTGACATGGACCCCTATGGATATGGATATTTTTGGATCATCAATAGATATCACTCTCACTAGATTGGGTGAGTTGGGATTGGGAGCATATACACCATTGGAGGCCCAGAAGGTGGCCAATATGAATTCTTTCAGGTTTGAAAAGGACCCATGAAAATTTATTTTGTAGAAAACCATGAAATTATTGGTGTCTGGGTCAGCCCCTTTATTAGTAACGACTAAAGAATAGGTAATAAAAATATCAATGATGATCCTCTCTCGATTACTTCAACTGGTGTCACTTTGATGCAAGAATTAGAGAAAAATATGAGAAACGTGGAAGGTGAGATAGAAGAGAAAGATAAAAGGATAAGGTCACTAGAGGAGGAAGTGAAGCATTACAAAAGTGAACATGACAACATTCAAGAATTCAAAGCATGTGTATAAGAAGTCAGAAAAGATATCCATAATATGGAAAATGATATGTATGCAGTTATGCATACCTTTCAAAGGAAAGCTGCCCAAATTATGACTCAACTCAATAAATGCCAAACCAAGAACACAAAATTTGCTCCAATCGGGGTGGGATTAAATGAGATGAAGTGGTGGATAAAAAAAATTTAGATGCCCCACAAGACTTTCCATGACTGATGGAATGGGACAATTATCTCAAATACACTACACTTGATAACTACCAACAAGTCGGGGAGAATCTTGAGAGGGAATTAAATAATTCTATCGCTATATGTGTAGAACTCCACAAAGCACCTATCATCCTTAATTTCAAAGGTCATCTACCATGGATTGAAGACCTAGGCTAGCTGAAATTAGACAAATAATTCTTCATAAAATTAGAACAAAACATGAGGGAAAATTAGGTGAATGCCAGGACTCCGTCCAAAGTGACAGTTGAGCTAATGAATGACCATTTCATGAATCCTGCCAGAGCCTAGAAGATAATCCAAATTTTCATGGTAAATTTGACCAAGGACATGAAGATCCTCTCTCAGAACTCAAGAGCTCATGAGGTTTCCCTAGAGTCCTTGTTGTACCACATAATCGTCTCCATTTCGGGATACCATAAAGTATGGGAAACCTACATAAGAGACAAAAACAAATAAAAGGGCTTATGAGCAAATTTGAAATGATCTCCTCCCCATCATCATTTCTTCTCTTTTTTCTTTTTGTATCTAATAGAAAACATAAAATGGGATGACAAAGGGATGTGTAATTGCTTCTTGCATAATTCAAGAAGTCACAATAGGTAGTTACTTGTGAAAGTATAAAAACCATAAGAGACCTATTTTGAAGGGGCCCTTCAACTTTGTAATTTTAGAAGAACTATTTTTTTCTAAGTATAATATTGAGAAGCCCTCGGGGCCATTTTGATGGAGAGAAATACTTTTCTTACTGGTGCTTTGTTTACTTTGAACTTTTTTCGAGTGAATACTTTGCTTCCCTGAAGCACTATAAGGATTTCTTTGCATAGATAGACATTTCTTTTGTGAATGGAACTTTACTTCAGTTATTGTCTCTCTCTTCTATGAATCATTCTGAGACGATGAGCATGTTTTAGGTGTATGGATGCATAGTTTATACTTATCTGGTTATTCTTCCATATGCATGTGTTGTTAATATTTTCTTCTTTCTTGCAACTATCTAAATGAAAATTTATGGCAGGGATTACTAACATTTAGGTTTGTTCATTGTTCACCCTTAGTTGCTCCTAGCTAGGATACGATAGGTTTATTTTCCCACAATAAGTTTAGTTTTCATCTGCATCCCCTTGCATTAAACCATTCATTCACCCTCATCCCAGTAATGGTAATCGAGCCAGAATCCGAATGGGTCTCCTAATCAAAATTGTGTGAAGTCTAATTGAGACCTCATACTAGGGAGTACCCATGTCTATTAAGGGCATTTTTCCCATGTCAATAGATACCAAAGTTGTTGGAATGCTCGTCCCTCTAGTCATAGGCTACTCCGAGGCCATGAAAATGGATGCCTCTACATGCAATGCATCAATGTAAATGACTACTTGGATGTTCAAGGCTTCATCTACTGGAAAACTACAAACACATGATAATAAAAAAAGTTAGACACTTTTAAATCAATATTTGAAAATGATGCAAGTGAAGTAAATATACAATTACCTATTTTTTGAGAGAATAAGATACATGTACTTGAGATATAAGAAGCACTGACATACCTATTCCTCTAGTCATAGTCTACTTTTACGCCACAACAATGGATGCATCAATAATATATGGTTGTTATGTATTTTCAAGAGCCAGTCCAATAATAGACTACAAAGAATTCCAATCAAACAAATTAGATACTTTTAAAGTAATATTTTAAAATAATGTAATGGAAGTAATCTAGAAAGTGGGAGATACATGTACATGAGGTATAAAAGGATGCTCCACAATTAATTGTTCCGGCATATAATAGAGGAAACATAGATTGTAATGATAATGGATGAATCAACAATGGATCGGATGTTAGTTGATGCAATGCTAGATGGTTTTAATGGATACACAAAAGTCAATTAGACAACTTAAATGCTTAAAAATCAAGATTTGTATAATGATACCCTGAAAAATATGAAACTAATATTATCTGTTGGGAATGTCGTGCTTCCATAATGACCAAGTTCATAGATGTTAGAACATATTTTCTATCAAATTGAAATATAAAACACTAGAACACAATTAGATATCTTGGCAAGCACTCATAGAAATACAATAAATCATTCCATAAATAAATAAATAAACATTGTTATTTCTTGCTTTGGCAAAATACCAAAAGAACATGCAACATTGGCCACTACATTTAAATCCATTGATGGAGGGGGAGATTTACATGATGGAGTGTAAATAGATACAAACTAAACACATGAACACAAAAGGTTAAAAGGATAATAGAAAAAAATGATTTTTGAAACAAATCTATACGAACTCTTTAATATATCAAAAAAACATGTAAAGATTGATAAATTTACGTATTGAAGGATTCCATCAGTAGGAAAATAGAAGGAAGGGATTTATAATAACATATTTTCTCACAATATGTTCATGGATGTGGGAATGGATGATGCTTTTTATCCCTAGTCTATCAAGTGTCGAATAGCTCCTTAGCATGTGAAACACTTAATGACTCCTTGCTAATATGACCAATGCTAGATGAATCCTCTCTACTATGAGTAATTCTAGATGACTCGTGCTTACCATGAGTAAAAATGGATGAATCATCCCCACCATGAAAGGTACTGGATGATTTCTTCCTAGATGTGCCCTTGGATACATGGCTCTCAAAAAAGAGCCATGGTAGACTAATGTTTATGGAAACTATAATAATATGTCATGTGTTATCAAGAATTGTAGGTGTAGGAGGATATAATCATGGAGGATTTAAATGAAAGGGAGGACACACACACTATTTATATCATCCCTAGTATTATTTTTAAATTGGGGCATCCCTCTACCAACCCTTGGAACTTTAAAATATCAAAATATATGACATGTTTTTCTAGGATAAACTCGACATAAAATTTCCTAAGGAAGTACAATGGCATGTCTATGTTTCTCTTAGGGAATTCATCAAACACCATGTACCATTGATCCATCCATTAGACTTTTCATTTGTCTCTATGCACCAATTGATGGAAATATATGATTGTTAAGGTCTTAGAAGAGGTGGAACATCACGACTTTTGTTATTTTAAATTTTTCCACATCTTCATAACTAAGCTTGTCTTGATAAAAAATCCTTTTCACCTCCCTATAAGAATTAATATTGAATAGATATCCTAGGGCATTGGCAGTTATGTTAATGAAAGAGTGAAGTGTTTGCCTAAGTGAGCAAAAAAAATGTTCTCCCTCTATAAACAAAGCATTTATATGTCTTAAAGTTTTCTTTTCCATCAATATCTCAGCAATCCAATATCGTTAAACATTACAATCTTGAGGCTTTTGGTTTTCACTTTCTACCTCTTATATTGAATGGTTTTTGTTTTCATTCATGGGCTAAAGGTTTCTAGGGTTAAAATTTTGAGAACTAGGATTTCGAGGGTTTGGGTTTTGAGGATTTTAAATTAAAATATAACAATATTAATTTTTAGGATACATATAATGTTTTTATTAGATAAAAAACATCCTTTTGGTAACAACAAGAAAACAAAACATTTTTTTATAGAAAGGATAAGTAAAAAAAACGTACTTTAACAATGCTACCCACAACAAATAAGATTGTCTTCATTCTTCATGATTGAAGATTAGTGTGTGATGATCATTGATTGGGTTGATTCCATGCTCAATTGGATGGTCTTGATATCATGGGGTGGTAGGATGGTGTTCTCCAAAATGATTTTACATCTTTTCTCCTCTACATTTTATGCCCCAATGCCATGTTGGGATGAGAAAAAGTCTTGGACCTTTTCATTTTCCATGTACAATATAACACATTGATCCAGGTGGATATCGGTGGCCATCCAATTTTTCTAACTGGCTCAAAACATTTTTCTGACATTTTTGGCAATTTACTATTTTTAGCAGTTTTAACTTCCGGGGCCATTTTGAGGGCCTAAATGAAGGTTTTTCGAGATCAGGCTTCTAAATGATAGTTGAAGGCAACATTGAGCCCCCAAAATGAGTCTCCTTGACGATACCTTTCCAATGGGATATCATACGCCTAAAACAGAGATCGTATCCAAATGCTACGACCCCGGGAAGTTGATGTACTAACTTACCGAGACGGGGCCCACATGATTTTTGACGCTTCATCTCCTAGGGTTAGGTTTTTGGATGTCTAGGGTTTTTGGAATTACTGCTTATTGTAAAAAGGCCTTCAGAGCCTCATTGTAATGATCTTCTTACAAATAAGCGCAGTTGTCACATCTCTTCTTAGAGATAAGCCGCCACCATTCCAACAAGCTTGTTTACGCTGTATTTTACAGTTTCAGCTTATTTCCTTATTGAATAGACAACCAATTTTACTGTATCTTTGTTATTTTGTGTTAAGAACTTGTTAATAATATGTAGTCATTTCGTTCTGATCATAAAATCTGTATCAGTGGTATTAGAGCGGTCTGCTCCTTGTCATCTTAATGCATGTCCCCAATGAGGTTGAAATACAAAGAGCTGGGTCTCGAGCTTGTTTCTCTTAAGGAAAAAATCTCTTGCATGCTATTGGCATAGGAGAAAACCCAGGGTTCATCTCTAATAGTGCACCAACAAGCCCTAACTACTGGCCCTTTCGACAACACCTGTGAAGCAAATGCAGTCTCACCTGAAGTAGCAATAGGGGGTTGCATGACACATGTGTCTACAACTAGAGGAAATACAAAGTGGATCCAATACAATAACAACACAACATCTAGATATCAATTACCAGATTAGGCCTACTTTTCATAGTTATCTATCATATCTAACATAGTAATGAAATAACAATATATCATAGAGAAAAAGAACAAAACATCAATCACACACAACAATAAGATGTATGTGGTTCACCCTCTCCCTAGGGCTACACCCACAGAACTATTCTTTATAATATATTAGGTGAAAGCATACAATCCTATCTATACTCTTAGCTAGCAGATCTTCTCTCTTCCTCCCTTCCTTGTGCACCCAGCTGCATGGTTGATCTTCACACCCATATGAAGATCTTACAACATAGACTTCTCTCTCCACACAATCCTCCTCTCTCAGTAATAACAACAATCGCTCATCATCACATAATCAAACTAACGATGACAACAAAAACAACCCGATCCCAAGTCCTCTTGACCTTTATTTATACATTACAATAGCTCACCGACAGCCTTATGCTGAAGCCTAGGTGTCTAAAACCCTAGATACCAAAACCCTGTGTGTCTAAAACCCTAGGTCAACTTGACCCACTTTTCAGGGCTTCACCAGCCTATATTTCCTTCTTTCCTGTGAGGTGCTCCAAAGCATCTATTGGTGGATTTTTCCCCTTGCTGAGTTGTCCACGATCCATCTTCCTTGCTAATTTGTCTTCCTCGATCTTCTCATCCAACGGCTTGCTTTCTCTTACTTCACTCCATCTTATCTTCTCTTTTTCTCACTTTGACCCAGTATCAGTCACTATGTCTTCTGCGCAGTTCAAATTTTGACTTTTCTTCCTTAATCTTCGCTTACTTCTAGAACCAAGGGCCAACAGGCCCCCAACACTCACCTATGACTCGTCCCGAGGCACTCTGATCTGAACCTTCTACTTTTCTTCAATTGCAGACTACGCAACGTAGTCTGTACTTTCTGCTCCGTCCCTCCCCACTATGTGCAGACTATCTTTCTGTGTCTGGTACCCAGTTTCAACTGCACCTGGTACCTAGAACCTTCTCTTTTTGTTTTTACCGAGAGTTGCAAGGCAACTAGTTGTCATAGTTTAATTTCAACCGGCTTCCATTCACCAATCCTTCCTTCGATTCTCTTTTCAAAGTCTTCAACTGTGAAACTCCTCCTTTCGTGACATAGGCAACCTCATACGGCCCCATCCAATGTGTTATGAACTTTCCTGGATGCTTCATGAACTTGCTATCGTATACCAATACTAGATCTCCTTGCTTAAATGATTTCTTCTTGATATGCCTGTCATGGTAGGCTTTTTCTCGTTCCTTCTGGACTTGCTGATGGAATCCTGCAATAAATTGGTCTTCCTCTAGTTCAACCAATTGTGCGAGCCTCTCTTGGACAACATCGATGTCATCCATATTTTTAAATTTTGCGATTCTTAAGATAGGTACGAAGTATTCCATTAGGACAACTGCTTCTAGACCATAATCCAACTTGAAGTGGGTCTACATTGTTAGCTTCTTACAAGTGATTCTATAGGCCCATAATACTGTTGATACTCTCAAATCCCAGTCATCTCTGTTTACACTACAAATCTTTGTCAGCGCTGTCTCCAAGATCTTGTTGAAAGCTTCAACTATCTCGTTCACTTGTGGGTGGTAAGGAGTGCTCTTCTGATGGTGAACTTCAAATTCCTGAGTCAAGGCTTCAATAGTCTTATTAATAAAATGTGGACCTTGATCACTCATGAGGATCTTTGGGTATCCAAACCTGGTTATGATATCATCAAATATGAAATGCGCAACTGTAATTTCACTACAGTCCTTAACTGCTCTTGCTTTTGCCCATCTGGTCAAATACTCTATCAAAGTGACGATGTATCTGGCTCCTGTGCGCTTCCCTGGTGGGTTTATAGGTCCCAAAAAGTCAATGGCCCATTTCTCAAATGCTTGTAAGGTTAGATGGGGTTTTAATGGCATGTCATCTCTTTTGGAAGGTTTCCCAACTCTTTGGAAAACATCCTAGGCTCTGTAATAATCTTTAGCATCTCTGTGTAAAGTAGGCCACCAGAGGCCAGCTTGAATAACCTTCTGCGTTGTTTCTTTTCCAGCGTAGTGTCCTCCTGCGATGCCTTCATGATCTTCTGCTAAAATCAGTGGTATTTATGCTTCCATGACACATCTCCTTAGGATCTCATAAGGTCCCATATTATATAGCTGTCCAGCTATAAGTGAAAAATCTGCAGTGCTCTCTACGAATTGTTTTTTCTGGGTGATTGTATATTCACTAGGTGTCATTCCTGTGGACAGGAATTGGACTATCTCAATGAAGTGATCATCAACCTTTCTAATGGCAAAAAACTATGCATCTGGCAGTGTATCCTCCAAGCTAGTAGGTTCCTCTCCATGTTCCAACCTCGACAAGTGGTCGAGTCCTTTGTTTATTCTCCCTGGCATAACCATGAACTCAAAATCATATTCCTGAAATAGAAGAAGCCATCTGCACATTTCCCCCCCCAACACTGGCTTGTTGACTAGGTATTTCAACGCAGAGTGATCAGTGAACATTTTAGAGTGTCCTCCCAACAAGTAGTGGTGAAACTTATGCAGCGCATACACCATAGCTAAGCCTTCTCTCTCAGTGGTGGTGTAATTTATCTCAGCTGTTGATAGCTTCCTGCTAGCAAAGGATAGTGGGTGGTCAATATCTCCTACTCCTGGTTGTTCTAACACTTCTCCCAATGCAATAGAAGATGCATCAACATGCACATGAAATTCCTTGCTCCAATTTGGGAAAACCAGAATAGGCACAATAACCATTTTCTGTTTCAGTGTGTCAAAGCTCTGCTGGCATTCTTCCGTCCATTGAAACTGACAGTTTTTCTTCAAAAGCTCCTCCATGGGTGGTGTGATCTGTGCATAGCCTTTAATGAACTTCCTGTAGTATCTAGTATGCCCTAGCACAATGAGAAACTGTTTGACTGAAGTAGGAGGGGGTAAGTAAACTATAATGGAAATCTTAGATGGATCTACCAACAATCCTTGCTTACACACAATATGGCCTAGCAACACTCAAAAGGGTGAAAAGAAGACACACTTATTTAGGTTCAGGGAAATCTGACATTGCCTGCACTTATCCAACATTAGTCTTAAACATTCAATATGATTTTGCGGTAAGCTAAAAATAGTCCAATCATCAAAACATGCCTCTAGAAATTTATGTACAGACTCCTTGAATGCTTCGACCACCACCCTTGAAAATATGACTGGTGCATTCTTCAATCCAAATGACATCACTGTATACTGGTAGGATCCCCATTCTATGGAAAATGTGGTCTTATGGTGATCTTCTTTGGCAATCCTGATATGGTGGTATCCTAAAAAGCCGTTTGTAAAAGAATATACCTCATGTCCTCCTACATTATATAACACTTCGTCAGTAAATGGTGTAGGGAATGGGTCATGTAAATAGACATCATTCAACTTCCTGAGATATACACAGATCTTGATTTCTCCAGTCTTCTTATCCTGTACCACCATAGGGCTAATCAATTCTGACTCTTCAACAGGTTCTATGATTCCTGCTTCCAGCATTCTGTCCAGTTCAATCTTCACTTTGTCCTTATATTTAGGGTTCAATATGTAAGGTCTTTGTTTAACTGGCCTTGCATTTGGTTTCAAGGAGATCTTCATCTCTCCCATGGGTCATTTAATTCCCTTCATATTAGTGAACTTGGATGGAAACAAGTCCTGATATTCATGTGGTAACTCTGTGATCTTATCAATAGTGGCAACATCCCAATAATCTCCAATGTTAGCAAGCTTAGGTGCTTGCTCTGTTCCAATATTAACTTTCTTGATTTTAATTGGTTATCCAATGAAAGGTAGTTAGACTCCTGGTCCTTCTATGTTTCGATGTCCTTCCGTTTCTGTGATGTTCACTTTCCTAGGATCAACATCTTCATCGGCATTGATATTGTAACATCCTTGCAATTTCTGAAGAGGTGCAGTCCATTCATCCTCTTCTTGATCCACAGGGAGGCTAGGTTCCTCCTCAAATACTTTTTGTCTTACAACCTATAAATCTTGATCTACCATAGGGCACTAAATTTCAAACAATAATGTAGCTACGAAGTTCTGTGTCATACCTTGCCAATATGCAGTGGTGAGGCGCAATTCCGCTTCAAGGTACAAGTTGATAGGTGTTGTGTATAGAGTATTGATGAATTTATGCACCCAAATATCTTGAGGAATGCAACTCTAGGCCTCCTCATAGCTTCACACATGGTCTTTCGGGCATCTTTGACCTATGTACCTAACTTCACATCCTTCGACTTGTTCAGAAAATCGCTTTGTCATCAAAGTATGACATTGTATCCAGTTCACGATGTTCATTTTATGTGTTCCCAACCATCTTGATGGAGTAGCTTTCAAAGCCTCATTCAGTGCCAACAATATCTATTGTACTGGTACAGTTTCTTCAAATTCCAAGAAGAAAGTTTCTAAGTGATTTAAACCATCAAACATGGGTAAATTACTTACAGTTGTGTCGATCTAGCGAACATCTCTAGTCAATCTAGCACATCGCCACGTAGAAACTTCATACATCTTGTTATGTCAGTTCTCTAGTGCTTCTTCTGAGTCTGATGAGCATGTGTTGTCACTTCGCCAACTTAGGTTCCCATCTATTTTAGGACTAATGTAATCCTGCTGTCTTGCGGTCAATTTGTATATATTCTCTAGATGATATGCGCAGTCCTCTTCTCTAATGGGCTCTGTGTATTTGGGACCTTCATCAGGATCCAAAGGTGCGATGACCCTAAGTCCACCTCCTTCAAACGTCATTCTTCTTTTCTTCAAGTCAACAATAGTAGAATTGTTGAAAGCCCAATCAATTCCTAACAACGCAGGCTAAGGAAAGCTATCATCAACTATCTCAATCACCTCGAAGTCCATGAATGTTCTGACCCCATCGATGACCACAGGGACATGTTCTAGTCTTCTGGAGGGGCTCACAACCTATTGATTAGCCATCCTAAGCCCGATTAGGGAGTAGATCAACTTAGGTTTTCCCATCAGTGTCCAGGTTTGCTTCGTCATCACATTGACCTCCGAACCTAAGTCAAGGACCACATAGTTTATATCATACTCTCGAATTTGAGTATTCAGGTGTAGTTCCTTATTTTCCCTTCTCTTTTTGGATAGTTGATGTACTTATTTATTGAGTAGAGGATCTACCTTTCCTAGCTCATATTGTCTAATCAAGTTTTGGAGCTCTTGTACAATTCTCTCATCCTTTATCAAATTAAGGCAAGTGCATAAAAATTCCATGAGCTTACTTACCTCTTTTACTTCTCTGGGTGAAATGGACTAATCAAAGGCCAAGGGAATTCCACATTATCTTACTTCTGGTCGAGCCCTTGATGAAGAATCCTGATCTCTCCCGAATTCTTTTCTTGCTTCTTCAAATGCCTGTTTCTCTTTCTTTCGATCAAACTCTTGTGTCTTCTCTACAACTTTTCTGACTCCTGATTGTATAGTCTTCCTTGGAGTCTCCCTGTCTTCTCCTGTAGCAACGCCTCCTATAGTGATAACAAAAACTCTGGGATATTCTCTACAAGGTTCTGTTGTGATTAGATGTACTTGTTGGTTTCCTCCTCATCATTCCTGAAGTTTGGATAACAACGCAGGACAATCTTCTATGACATGTTCAAATGAGTTGCAGTAGCTACAAGTGGTACAAGGTTTTTGATAGTCCATTTCCAAATGTCCTAGCTGTGTGCAGTAATAATAGATGATCTGACCTCGACCTTGACCCATACCTCCTCCTCGTCCTCTTCCTCTGAATACACCATGAGGGTTGAAGTTTCCTCTTCCTGAGGAATTATACTGCGTAGTGTTTCCTTCTTGATGTACTTCGCCTTGAATTTTGTATATATCCCTTGACCTTTCATGCATGAGGTCATAGGCCCTACAATCCCTATCATCATGCCCTACTGACTTACAAAATGTGCAATACAGATGTGTGGGTGTCTGAACATATTTTTGCAAGTAATAAAATTCATCGGGGTGATGTCTGTTTCTACATACCTCGCACCAAGGTAGGGTAACTTGCTTCAAAGGGCTCGAAGCTCCAGATGACAAATACTCATGAAATAGGGGGCAATGCTCCTTCTCATGGCCTTCTGATTTTCATCTAATGCACTAGATATCTTCTCTTTTATATTTTCCCTTATCTTTCTTCATATCTTCAACCTCCAGAGACAAGCTAGTTAAAAACTTAAAATTTGACTCATACCTGAGCTGGATCCTCCCATAGGGGTTGATTATAGCTTCATGGAAATATCCAGTGCCTCAGCCTGCGAAGCATTCTTCTATTGCATCAGAGGGACTCTGATGTGTGTTAAAAGGGCAACAATGAACCATTCCTTGTTCTGCTCACCTGGGATCTGAAAAGTCAGCCGACCTGTTAAGGTTTTAATCCTTTGATCAAACTCCCAAACAGGTTTAGATATTCTTTGCTTGATTTCTTTCAACTCTGTAATGCATTGTGACTCCGACTTGGGTTTCTTGAATTCTGCAACCAACACATTCTTGATCTCATTCAACAGTTTAGGATGTGCAATTCCTTGGACAAGTTTCATGTATCAACTTAGTGTGTGGTCTCTCAAGGTAGTACTAAACTGAACTCGTTTAACAACTTCGTTGGTGACATTCTTAATACTCCATACAAATTCACATAGAAAACGGTGTTGATCAAGATCTTCAGATCCATCCCCTCTAAAGGTGGGTAACCTCATCTCATCTGCCATAGATATTCCTAGGTTTCTTGACTGAGTGTGCGTTGAACCACTTGTACCCATGCTCTGAGTGCTTTGATAACATAGGTTACTCTGGTTACTTAATGTTGTTGAAACAACAGGGGTGTAATAGCACTTATTTCAACAGTCTGCGCAGTCCTTGAAGTTTATGACTCTTCTCAGTGAGGTTCTTTAGTATTCTCTTCTTCTACCCTAACAGACTTTGAATGTTCCTCATTCAACAACTATTCTTCTTCTCCATTGTATAACCCTTCTTCTTGTGTTGGTTCGTGACTCTACTCGAACAAGTTCATTAGAGGAACTTCTCTGAAGGCCCTCCCACTACGCATGTGCTCAATCTCTGTGTCACAGTCGCTGTATGAATTCTTGAACATTATCCTTTTCAATCTGACCCACTACTGTATCTTCAAGATGTTCTTCTCATGGAATAACATCTTGATTTTCAACTTTAAGAAGTATAAAAGTTTTCCTCTAGGTCCTTTAAATAAATATATCTCTGCTTGGCTATATGATTCCACCCTATCAATAGCAAACTATGTGATATACCCTCCAATGGTACTATCAAACTAGTGATCTACTGCTCTTGACACATCGTTATCAACTCTTTTGACCTTCTTGATCAATGCCGACATCCAAACCATAAGCGGTCTAGATCTGATCTCAAACTGGGTGTTTGCTAATTTGGCCAGCCATTCGTATAGCTCCTTATGAATTCCCAAAGAAAATCTCGTGTATATCAGTAAAGATATACCATCCCAACCAGTCTTGTGTGCTAATATTAGGGTTCTTATTCAGAGCTTCTGCAAAGTCCTTTTTCTATTATTCTATCCACTTCTGAATCTTTGTCTTCAATGGAAACCACATTGACATTCCATCAAGAAGATCCCGGTCCTGGCAACAGAACCATTTGTTGGCACAGGGGAAGACCCAAGGTTCATCTCTAATAGCGCACCAACAATCCCTAATGTCCCTTTCGGCCACACCTGTGAAGCAGATGCAGTCTCACCTGAATTAACAATAGGGGGTTGCAAGACACAGGTGTCTACAACCAGAGAAAATACAAAGTGGATCCAATACAAGAACAACACAACATATAGATATTGGTTACCAACTTAGTCCTACTTTTCATAGTTCTCTATCAGATCTAACATAGTAATTCAATAACAATATATCATAGAGCAAAAGCACACAACATCAATCACACACAACAACAAGATGTACGTGGTTCACCCTCTCCCTAGGGCTACGTTCATAGGACTGTGCTTTATAATATATTAGGTGAAAGCATATAGTCCTATCTGCGCTCTTAGCTAGCAGATCTTCTCTCTTTCGATCTTATCTCTTCCTCCCTTCCTTGCACACCCAGCTGCAGGGTTGATCTTCGCACCCAGCTGAATATCTTACAACACCAACTTCTCTCTCCACACAATCCTCCTCTCTTAGTAATAACAACAATTGGTCATCATCACATAATTGAACTAATGATGACAACAACAAAAACCCAATCCTAGGTCCTCTTGACCTTTATTTATATAGTACAATATCTCAACGACAGCCTTAGGCTGAAGCCTAGGTGTCTAAAACCCTAGATACCAAAACCCTAGGTGTCTAAAACACTAGGTCAACTTGACCCACTTTTCAGGGCTTCGCCAACCTGTCTTTCCTTCTTTCCTGCGAGGTGCTCCAAAGCATCTACCAGTGACTTTTTCCCCTTGCTGAGTTGTCCACGATCCGTCTTCCTCGCTGATATGTCTTCCTCGATCTCCTCATCCAACGACTTTCTTTCTCTTACTTCTCTCTGTCTTATCTGATCTCTTTCTCACTTCGACCTAGTATCAGTCACTGTGTCTTCCGCGCAGTTCACATTTCGTCTTTTCTTCCTTAATATTTGCTTACTTCCAGAACCAAGAGCCAAAACACACCCAAGCGATTTGTCATGGTAGGAGAAAAGAAATATGATGGGACATGAGATCCTTTCAAACTGTTGATTGAGGAAGCCCTCACGCAACAAAGGAACGAGATGATGGATAGTTTCATGCAAATCCTTCGGCAACTACCAACAGGAGACGCATCTTCTTCAAGCATAGGCGCCATCCCCTTCAAGGTACAAATAAACTTCGATATTCT
>JASDQU010240379.1:0-16617 GCA_032191745.1 Picea mariana | reverse complement strand
GGATTAAGGTTTTCTTGATGGAAGAGGGGATGATGAATATTTCCCTGACCGAGATGGCATCCTAAACACCCTTGCTTGGGGTGGGGTGGGGTGAGTTTGAGGTGGAATCATGGCCTAATAGAGGGGAGAGGGTTCTTTGACAAACGGGGGAGAGCAGCAAGAAATGGACTCAAGGGACGAGCGAGCCTTAAAAAGAGCTGCCATAGTTGAGAAGTGGTAGCACAGTAAGATAAAGAAAGCATTGAAACAATTCGAGAAATTGTAGAAAGAATTCAAACCAGGAGAAGTTGAGGAAGTACAAAAGGAAGAGTTGTGAAAGATGAGAAGACATGAAAGATTGGCCAGTCAAATATTAAGTGAGAGAGAAGCGCATAGAGAACGATGTCCCAAGAGGGTGGACAATAAGAAGAAGGTGTAGAAGCATGGGAAAATGAAGCCGACATGGATCTTGCAGAAGAAAGAGAAGATTCAGCCCCGATACTAGGAAATATCGGGAATCTGACTAAAGAGACCGCTCCAGAGGATGAGAATGAGACCCCCCAGATCAAAGAAACCCGCTGCAAAGCCAGTGGCACCAACCTCGAATCACCCATACCCCAAGTGTCTTATATACAAGTGGTAAATTCTATACTACCTTCTTATGCTATTCATGTTTCATTACAGTCAGTTAGTCAGTCACAACCGGTAAGTGCGAATAGTGAGAGGATATTGGGATCCCGTGGTAGATCGCAACCATGATCGTTAGGTTTTATCTCGATAGGAGAAGTAATATCAATAATGACTGGTAATGTGGGAGGTTTGATTCTTCGATACTCAAAATTCTGGGGTAAGGGAGACAAGGATGTTGAGAAGCAATGGTTCCTATGTGAAGCAATCTGGAGGTCCAGATGGATTCTAGACACAAATAAATTGGTTGAGTTCTAGACTACCTTGAGAGGTCGTTCTCTCAAATGGTACATGAAGGCTATTTATCCAGGAGTTCCAGGAGCGCAAGGACAAACGTTCACACTTGGCCAAGTATGGATAAAATTCATAGCGAAATTTAAGCTACCTTAGTCAAAACAACAAGTTGTGTCTGAGTTACATGAAATTCAACAGAGGGAAGGTGAATCGGCCAGGGACTAAGGAAGAGAACTTCGGGTCTTGGAGCTAGGAGTACAATGGTGAATCTCAAGGTAATCGTCATTATTGTCACTCTCTTTCAATAAATATAGATCTATCTCCCCCCCCCAAAAAAATATTGATGTTTATGTGTCTTGTCTACATTGTTTATGAGATTTTATGGATCTAGTTTGGCTTGAGATTATTAGATTAAGACTTTAATCATGCAAGTTTTCATTTACCGTTTTATGAAAGAATAAGAAAGGTATTGCTTGTTTGATGATTGTCCATGTTGGTAGTGAGATCAAGCACAAGACATTTGATATGTTGGAAAAACATCTAGAATGATGGGTATGCTTGATACCCTAATAACTTAGCATAAACGTGCAAGTTATATGAAAACAAGAACACCAAGAAATGTATTGTGGGTATGCTTGATACCGTAATAATCATTCCAAAAAGACAAGATCACAACACAAGTTGAAAAATGCTTAATGCACATCTTGCCCGATATTTGATTTGAATGAGGCAAAGCCTCTCGTATATAGGTTTGGGTGTTAATGTGATATCCAAGTATGAGACCACATCCCATCATCATCCACATAAAGTGGATCTCGTACACTTGTATGGTCAGATTACATGTATCCAACAAGTAAACCTAGTCAACTCCAAAGTACACAATTAACTTATCAGTTCCAACAATTTATAGAATATGATGATGTCACTTGGTATGAAAGAAGAAATACATTGATATGTTTCTAATTCTATATTTCAATCACATTAGACATGTCAACTAACCACTAAATCACTTATAAACATCAAAACAATTCTATACACACTTCCACATCATGCATATAAGATCTCCAAACCGAATAATTTTTCCTAATTTCCTTAAATTATTTTTTCTTCACAAAATTATAAAATATACACGTCCACATCATGCATATAAAATCTCCAAACTGTATAATTTTCCCTAATTTCTTTAAATTCTTTTTTTTCACAAAATTATAAAATATCATAAAAAAATGTTATGTATAATTTCAATTATGTTTTTCAACCAACATTACCATAAATAAAATATCAATTTAACTAATTTTTTCAACGATACCCTCATTAAATTAAACCAATAAATATATTAAAAACTTTTTAAAAATATTTTAAAAATCAATATCCTACCTTACTCTTTTCAAATTCACATACCATACACCTTAACACATATTTCATTAAAAACCAATAATACTACATTCTCTCACACATATATATCCAAAGCAATCAATCCATGATAATCATTCCTATCCATTTTTCAATTACTTATTAAAATCTCGTTGAAAAAAGACCAAGTCTAACATGTGCATGACCATGATCTACTTTTATATAAAACAAAATAGATTCCCATCTATACAGTAAAAAGTAAATAGCTTTTAATATTATATTAAAATATTATTATTTTAATATTAGATTAAAATATTATTATAATATTAAAATATTATTATTTTAATAGAAACTAACCTTTTCATCAACCCTATTCTAATCAAAGAGGGTTATGTAGCCATAAGCACATAATTATATGATTATGTTATGAAATTATTATTTAAATAGAAACAACTTGATATGGGACCTTCAACGATTGATCACTCTTATTTTAATCATTATCAAAGAGGGTTCTGTGCCCAAAAGCCAAGGAATCTAATGTTATATTAGCTATCATGATTTGAAAGGTCACGGGAGAATATTTGAGCCTATGTGACTTCCAAAACACAAGGATTGATTTTCCATAATGATGTTATGACCACGTTGACATGTGTAGGACCATAATCCAATCAATATACATAACCATAATTCTTTTATATTCATACCATGGATGGCATATACATACCATGGATGGCATAGAAAACAAAGAAGAAGATGACGTAGATTGTTGAATGTGATGTGCATAGTCAATGGACGTATGAAAATCATAGTATAATCAAAGTATACTATGCACAATATTGGGAAAAACAACAATATTGGGAAAAACTAACTATAACTAATTTGTATGGACAAAGTGTAAAGGTTAAGAATTTGTCAATACAACACTTTGAAATCGGATACAAAATATACAACATTTTTAAATAGGATACAAAATAGAGTATTTTGTAGGATATAAAATAGAGTAATTTTTATTAATTTTAAATTGTTATTTTTTATTTACATTTTAAATATTTTAAATTTGTTAAGGATAAGATGGTAGGATTTTTTTTTCAAATTAGATAACTTTTTTTTTATCATGTATATTTAAAATGGAATTTAAAAAATATATTTTATGGCATATGCATTTTAAAGTTTGAGTGGGTTTAATGGTTAAAAAGATGTGTTTCTTCCTAAAATGTCACAAGATCAAATCAAAAGGTGGTAAGGTATGTATACCTCACTAGACTTTAATAGTCAAGTCAAATATGTTACGCGGTGGATCTCATACACCAATTTGATATCTAGCTTAACCATGACCTTTTTTATTTCAATCATATAGATTGTGACATTTTTTATTTCAATCATGTTTAAATTATAATAATAATAATCTAATTCGAAATTATTATTTAGTGAAAGGTTAATTCATATATAAGATCTTATTTTTTAAATAACACATTTCTTCCACTCATCAATTTCACAATTTAATTATGTAGATTTAAATACTCTACTTTCATGGATTTAAATAATCTTTAATAAGAACATATATATTACTAATTATTAAGCCTATTCAAATTATACAATAAATTATTAAAATAAAAATTTAATAAACAAAAAGTACTAATATATTACAAATAAGTCTCTTTTTTTTATCAACTTAATAGAATATTTTGTAAAAAAGAGAACTTTTCAATACATATAGATTCGAAGCCATTACAACATACTCATTATGAGTTGTATTCATGTTATTATGGGAACTAAATCTAGATGGGAAAGATAACAATCATTCCTCACAACCATCCAAGCTACACCCAATCGACTAGAATAACATATCATTACTTTTCATTTTCATTTAAATCTATGTGACACCTAAAATACATACTATTTTTTTCCATCATAATGTGAACATATAAAATTTTAATAAAATATATATATTGTAGTTTTTTTCCATTTTACTAAATTTTATAAATTTTTATTGATTAAATTATTTTATTAATGTCTAATGATTTACTTATTAATATTAGGTTGATATATACATCATATGACAATGAAACGACATCCCCTATCATTTTTAACATTAAGAATTATGTAATAATCACAAGCCAAAGGGATTAATCTCTCGTGAGTATTATAGAGAAGAAAAGTAGCCATCGGCCATGTTAATATTAGAATTTAAAAAAAAATATCACATCGACCTTCAACTAAAAAATTACACAGTAAGATTCATTTTTAAATTATATTAAAAATTATATTTATTTGGAAGGGGTTTATTAATAGGTGAAAGGTGGGGATGGGGTGCCACGGAGGGATGCGACGAAGCATGGAATGAAAGGGGTTTGGAAGGGGTTTAAAAATAGGTGAAAGGTGGGGACGGGGTGCCACGGAGGGATGCGACGAAGCATGGAATGAAATTGTATCATGACAGGGACTATTGTAATTGTTTGAGCCACATGCTCTTCTCGTGAATTAATTGTTTTTTGGTACTTAATATTGTAACTTGTAACCATATTGGGTGTTAGGTCGGTTGGGTTGTCCATTCATTGTGTCTTATACTATGGTTGTATGTTCGTAGGGTTTTTTTGGCTAAGTATGCAAACTCTATAATTGTGTATTGGTTGTATGTTTTTAGGGTTATTTTGGCTAAGTATAAGAACTTTATAATTGTGTAAGTAAAGAATATTAGTGTTGAGTTAGTGATTTAGAATAGAATATGGGTGTATGTTGAGTGAGGAGTAGTCAGGGAAGAGTAGGTTTTTGCTTGACAGGTATTTTCGAGCTTCCTTGTCAAAATGATTTAAAATGGTAAGGTTGGATAGTTTTAATACCTTTAAGTTTTATGTCTACATTAAAAACAAAGATTTCTAATTTGATTGATTATGTTAATACACCAAGATTTTCTTAAATAAATAGCTTAGGCAACTCGACATCTAGCTAGATTTCTCCTAATGCTTTCTCATTACCATCTGAGGCCATAAACACATTTAGTGTAGTGTATGGACTAAGCTGCACTAAGATTTGAAAGATTTAAAACATGTTAGAGGATATTGAAGATTGGTACATTGGCTTTTTTAATGTATGTATGGTGTTTGTTTATAATGTGATAAAACATTTAACTTGTAATTTTAAATGGGGCTATAGTAATTAATGGTCTGGTCTATAATTAGTCATGGGAAATTGATACAATCCAGCAATAACACATCCAATAATCTAGTCTTTAACCTATAACTTTTGGTAATCTAAGTCATTCCAGGGTGATGAACACAATTATTGTATTAAGAAGCTATTTATGTGTATTCTTATATAGTGTTTTACAATTAGTAGATTTTTAAATATTCCTTTCCAAGAATGAAAGTATTTTTTTTTTGGTTTTGTTGAATCTGGTCATGTCATCTCCTTCGTATCTCTCGATTTGCAAAAAAGTGTAGAACTGGCATTTTAATAAACAATTGAAAAGGATTCAAGACTCACTTATTTTTGGTCCATATCTTGACTTGAAAAACTTTGCAAATATCAGATATTTTATGCACACAATTTTAAAGTGAAAGGGATATATTCTTAGATGTCCATAAATGTTGTTGCAAGTTCACTATTGACCAGGAGGTTGCAACATTTCTTGCCTCATGTAAATTAGTGTCCAATGATTTAAAAGAGTTGTGTTGTGCTTGTGAAAATAACCCTTATAATTTTAGTTTGAGTGGCGATGAATATGTTGTATATGTTGCCTTCCCTTTGCTTCACAGAACAGAATATTTCATAGTCGAAGAGGGAAAATATGGACAACGAAATATCCATATTCTCTTGCTCATCAGGGATATTTTAATCTATTCCTGCATAATAGAGAGTGACTTCAGTGTCATAAAATGACGGTTTTCTTATTCCCTTATTAGAGATGAAATTTTTGAAATTCAATTGAAAATGTAACATTGCTTACATATTCCATGGTTCAGATTTGTATGGAACCTAAGCCCAGTATATTTGTGGGCCATTTAGTAGGAGGATTAGTTGCAACCTTGGCCACACTATGGGCTAAATAAAATCTCTCTTTTTTTATCACATTTGATTTCCCTTTAGTGATAGATGAAAGACTTGTTGAAGTAGTTGGCTATGAGAATTGGGTTGGAATTTTTTTTCACATGGTTTCTAAGCATTGTTCCTTAGATTCTCCTTACACCATTTGAGTCAATTGATGTGCCCTTGGATGTCATTTTCCTTATTGGAGAGGCAAGATGATCAATGCCATGAAAAGCGTATCTAATTACTTTATTTAGGATGCTTATACCACAATTCTTCATTCTCTAAGGGACTTAGATAGGGTTACCAATGGAAGCCCGTGTAGACCTTTTGGTGCTTACAAGTTTTTTTCAAGCCATGAAATAACTTGTATTGAAAACTCTTAGACAATCTTGAAAATGTGTCATTTGACAATGTAAAGCCAAGAAAAATGTTGACATGACTGCACAGTAGCACATAAGTTGTAGTTCCATTTTGGATGATGTGATACACAACTTTGGGATAATTTCTAATTTCGACTACATAATCTTCTTATGTGGTAGGAAACTCTTTGCAACTAAAAGTTATTAGTGTTAGAGCACAAGTGATCCTCAATTCCTTTTTAAAATAAATTTTGAAAGAAAAAGAAGAAGATTACATTGTGCAGTTACCTTGAAAGGTATCATGGAGTATAATATAGTTCCATGCATTATGATCTACCTTGAAAGTATATGTATGTATCATGGTGTATAGTATAGTTCCATGCATTATGATCTACCTTGAAAGTATATGTATGGGACTATTTAATTTTGATAAGAACACTACACAAAGGCACACTAACATTTTCTCTAATGTGAATAATAAGCATCTCACTTTTCTAGGTGCGACAAGATTGCAACTTAATGAACCACTATTTTTTATTGTGATTTTTTTTTAATTTGACCTTTTAAATGTTCTACAATGAATGAAGTATATAAAAATTGAAGATTTATGATTTTTTGATAAGAATATGATGATATCCTCTTAGCCAGTTTAGAAGTTATATATACTATGTTTATTAGTTCCTTATGGTGTAAGATTTGGGATTAGTAATTATCGTAGCATTGTCTTTCTTTGCACTTTTGATTTTATTTTCTTCATTTGGTAACACTAATTGATACTTCAAATGTATTTTTGAATTGGTGATGTCAACTTTGTTCAAAATGATTATGCGCTCACTACCCTACAAGGAGTAAGAGAAATTGAAAAGAAGAATAACACAAATGCTTCCCAACTGGCTTTTAAATTAAGTAAGCACAATCTAGAGTGACAGAGCTGGAGTAGTATAAATAGATTTGTGAGAAGGAAGAAATTTATGATTCATTAAATAAGAAACAAGGATACTATGGATCCTTTAAATAATTAAATGACAAGGGATATCAATGTAAATTTGTGTAGAGAAAATATGTTCTCTTTTTGGGATGAGATCATTAAAATGAGAGAGAAACATGAGTTTCCAAGTGATTCCCAATCCACAAGTAGGTGGACATATTCTGGTAATACATATAGTAGGTCTTGTAGAGCCTCTGCATATTACACATTATTATCACACCTCTAATAATATGAGAAACTATATTTTCAATTGAAAACCCACTTGTCATAAACTTATTCTGAAATGTTTTGAAGGTTTCAAAAAAAATTGTAGTTCTAAAGGTCAAAAAGATTTCACAAAGCTAGCATCCCTCAATGATGTGTTCTTTGAGATATTTTCAAATCAGTTAAGGTAAAAATATATAGAAAATTTAATTGAAACAAGTTAGACAAACTCTTATTGACACATCACTAAACACCAAAACCCCGTGAGTAAGGATGCCTTGTGTTTCAAAATTACAATGTCTCTTACATAGAAACCAAGACATCTTGCTTTAGGTAGATCTACATAAATTGCATTGTGTTCATACATATATGTATAAGTCCAACATTGAGAATCAATGACATATTATGCAATTCTTATCATATACAATGGCATTTTTGGCCATGTGTATCGTATCTAAGGTGATCTTGGAATTGACTAGTTATTAATGCCATCCCATTGCAACAAACAACTAGATAACTAGAGACAGATCCAACTTAATCCATTTGGTATGCAAATGCTTTCCAAGTGCTTATTCATGATAATCCAGTATTGGGTTGAAGGTGAACAAAAAAACAACCTAAATACCATACCCACAAAAATTTAAAGTAATAAAATAACACTAGAGACAACAACCATGTAAGAGAATAACACTAAATATAATAAACCTTCTCTATGCACACAATTTGGAATTTGAGATTCCCATTCAACCCACTCTCACAATGCATACCAACTACAATTAGAATTAAAGAATTGGAAACAAGAACATATGGAATATACAACAATTTATATATCCATACTAGTATTCATTGGCTTGCAAATACAAATACATCCTTATTGTCCTTGTAGTGTCCCTTTTCACTACCGAGGCTTTCAAACCTCTCGCTAACCAATCTGTACATGGAATTTTACATAAAACATATAGAATTGTATAATCACATGCGTAACAACAAGGAGATACATTTTAATTCTTGGAATAAACATATAGTTACGGTTATAATTAGACAATCCATAGCTTTCAACAGTAATTCATTTACACAGCGGAAAACATGATAACAGATCCAACACAATCCTGATAAAATGTGGTAGAGATATAATTAAACACTTATCTTGTGACAGTGGAGAAATCCACCAACCAAATGTAGGCCTTCCACGAACCTCCCAGTCGTAGACCGCACTGCTCCTCAACTCAATAGTGGGTCACCCCTGAGCTGGGACTGAGCTCCACCCCAGGGAAAGGAATCTAGACTCAGGCTGAGGTTACAGGAAATTCAGTCACACACAACCATCAGGAAGAATGCTCTCCCAGGAATCTCCCACGCTCACTGCCCACAGACCCTCATTCCCCACATGCCTATTCCACCCCAGGAGAGTGCACCTTCTCTGTCACCTAGACAATCCTTCGGCTGCCAGTCTCCCTTACCTTGGGTTACAGGAACAGACTGGACCGGAAGTCTCCGGGTTCTCTGACAGCTACAGGGTTCCTTTCAAGAGCTCTCTCCTTCCTCTGCGCACTCTCTCACCTGGAGGGAGTCGCTCACAGGCCAACAAGCCTCACGCAGTCCAGAACTGTGTGCCACATCAAACATAGGGAAATTGGACATAGGCTTCCCAAGAACCGGTTCAACAAACACGGGATAGTCTCATGGATCTAGTTCCAGGATTGTACGAGGGTAATCTTGCAGAGGTCCCACTGGTTCACGCTCAGATGGTCGGGTAGAATGGAGAAGATCCCCCTCCCATGGTTCATCTTGGCTATTATATTTGCATGCACCAGGGTTAAGACTTGTCACCCTAGAAAATGCATGCGTTCCCATATCATACATTCCTTTTGCACATTTCCCTTGCCAGGAACTTAGAATAAATTAAAATACATATGCCTTTTGGGAAATAATATTAAAATATTATTCCCAGGCTTAAGCCCCCTAGGCTCAACACTTAGCCCCTTTTTCCCACCTTCCAACCCCTAATCCCTTGCCCACTCTGTGGACGCTCAGTCCCCCTTCACTCATTCATCATGGTCGGTCTGCACCTGGCGGTGTTTATATTTTATTGATTATTCTGCATACATACAAATACAACAACATGCTCCTGGCCTTCAAACACTTAGGCTTCCTGGCCTAACAAACACATAAGCCTCCCGGATTATACAAAACTTGGCTCACCAGCCTATAGAACACATTTACAATTCATTGTATATATCATGATCTGCAACGGGGCTCGGCCTTGGGGACACTACAATCCCCCTCCCCTTATTTTGCACTGTCCTCAGTGCAACTTTACATCGCATCTGCAAGTTCTTCAAAATTTTCAAAAAGATGTGGTACTCTGCCTGCATTACTTCTTCATGCTCCCATGTTGCATCTTCAGGACCATACCAGGTCCATTGGACCTTTACAAGTCCTATAGCTCGATTCCGGAGCTANCAGCGTAACTTTTCTGCCTGTCCTGGGTAGCTTTCAGATTCTGTTTGATTTTTATCATTTGATCTTCCATCTCTTTGAGTAGTTTTGGTCCAACTACTACTCTGTCAGTTGGATTATCCCAACTCACTGGAGTGTTGCACTTTCTTCCATAAAGTGCTTCGAATGGGCTCATCTTCAGAGATGTATGATACCCATTATTGTAGGAAAATTCTACCAAATGCAGGTAGTCTTCCCACCTTGATGGTTTATCCATCACATACATTCTCAGCATATCTTCTATTACTCTATTTACTCTCTTTGTCTGTCCAGCAGACTCAGGATGATACGTTGTACTAAAGTTCAGATTCGTTCCGAATCCTTTGAACAGTCCTTTCCAGAATTTCGAAGTGAATTTCGGGTCTCTATCAGACACAATTGTCTTAGGAATTCCATGCAAGCGTGCAACTTCTTTTAGGAAAATATCAGCAACATCTGCTGCTCTGTGGGTGGTTTTCAGTGGAATAAAATGGGCAGCTTTAGTAAGCTTGTCCACCACCACCATAATTGAATCATGTTGCTTGCTTGTTCTGGGCAATCCTGTGATAAAATTCATGGTTACCACGTCCCATTTCCACTCAGGAATAGGTAAAGGCTGCAACAACCCTGCTTGGTGTCTATGCTCAGCCTTAACCTTTTGGCATTCCATACATCTGGCGATGTATTCAACAATTTCTTTCTTCCACCCCGGCCAAAAATAATGGCTTTTGACTGCTGCCACAGTCTTCTGATATCCAGGATGTCTAGCATAAGCCACGTTATGCATCTCCTTTAGAATTGCCAACTTCAATTCTCGGTCATTAGGTACATACACTCTATTTTTATACAGAAGTAAACTATCAGTACCCAAGGTGTAACTTTCCTGGTTTTGTGGTTTCTCATGCTGTTGTATCTTTGCTACAAGTCTTTTGTACTGCAAATCAGCATTTGCAGCTTCAAGGATCCTGTCTTTAATCTCAGTTCTGTACATGCTAATGGTTGTAGCATGTAATTCGTGCACTTTTCTGCTGAGTGCATCAACCATCTTATTTTCTTTCCCTTTGATATGCTGGATATCAAAGTCATATTCACACAGAAATTCCATCCATCTAATTTGCCTGGCATTTAAGGTTGGCTGATCAAATAAATATTTCAGACCATTGTGGTCTGTTCTTAATTCGAATCTCTTGCCCATGAGGTAATGTCTCCATTTCCTCAAGGCATGGATGATTGCTGCCAGCTCTAAATCATGGGTGGCGTAATTCTTCTCGTGTTCCTTCAACTTCCAGGATTCATAGAAAACTACAAATCCTTCTTGGCTGAGAACTCCTCCCAGCCCTTCCTTACACGCATCTATGCACACTACATAATCCTTGTTTGGATCTGCTATCCTCAGGATTGGAGCACTAGTGAGTAGTTGCTTCAATCACTGGAAGCTGCTCTCACATTCATCAGTCCACTGGAACTTCTTCCCCTTTCTTTGCAAGGAAGTGATAGAATGGGCTATCTTTAAGAATCCGGCTATAAACCTTTTATAGTAGCCTGCCAGACCCATAAAAGATCTAACTTCTGTCACATTCCTTGGCGCTGGCCATTCTCGAATGGCCTGTACCTTCTCAGGATCCACAACGATCCCTTCTTCAGATATTATATGCCCCAAGTAATGGATCTACCTTTGGTAAAAGGAGCACTTGCTCAGTTTTGCATACAGCTGGTGTTCTTTCAACACCTATAGCACCATTCTCAGGTGTTGTTCATGTTCTTCCTCTGTCTTGGAATACACCAAGATATCATCCAAGAAGACTATGACAAACTTGTCCAGATAATTTCTGAACACTCCATTCATTAAGCACATAAAGATAGCAGGGGCGTTGGACNGTACCTTGTTCTGAAGGTGGTCTTGCTGATGTCTTCATATTTTATCCTCACTTGATGATATCCAGATCGAAGATCTATTTTCGAAAATACTTTCGCATCCTTCAACTGATCAAAAAGATCATCAATCCTTGGCAGAGGATATTTGTTCTTGACAGTGACCTTATTCAACTGTCGAAAGTCAATGCACAGCCTCAACGTCCCATCTTTCTTCTTCATGAATAGGACTAGGGCTCCCCACAGTGACACACTAGGGTGAATGTAACCTTTCTTTAGTAGCTCTTTGAGCTGCAATTGCAATTCTTTCATCTCTGGTGTACTCATTCTATAAGGAGCCTTCGAAACTGGGGCTACTCCATGCATCAGATTTATAGAAAAATCGATATCCCTCCTCGGAGGTAGTCCAGGTACCTCCTGAAATACATCCTTGAATTCTTTGAGTACCTTATGGTTTTCCAAATTCGAGACCACATCTTGGAATACTTCTTCCACCCGGGCTGCAAATAATTGACAGCCTTTCCGGTAACATTTCTTCAGCTTCATGGCTGAGATTTCTCTGACAGCCACGGCTTTAGGAATTCCTTGGATTGTTACTTGATTTCCCTCTTCGTCTAGACATGTGAATCTCTTGTTATGAAAATCCAGAAGGGCATGGTACTGGTCCAACCAGTCCATCCCAATTAAGCAATCATATGAGCCTAAAGGTAAAATGTTCAATTTGGCCTTAGTGCTCATTTCTTTCATGTCCACTGAACATGACTTAACCAATTCAGTGACCTTCCTCTTGGTCCCTGTGGCTAATTGTACTAACTAAGACTTATCATGTTTGCTTCTTTTTAGACGCAAACTTTCCACCACTCTAGGATATACATAACTATGGATAGCCCCTGAATCAATTAAAATAACAAGTGGTCGGTTGTTGATCATACCTTCCACTTCAATCATGTGTGATTTAAATTCTGCTTGCTTATTGTCTAGGGCTGCATAGATCCTCGGCATTCTGCTGCCCATATCCTCCACTGTTTCAACTTGCTGAACAATGTGGACAGTTCTTGCTTTGTCTTTTCTGTGGGGGCAGTCTTTGTACCTATGATTCCCTTTATAGCCCCAACACTCCATGAGTGGAGGCCTTGGCATCTGTTCACTCCCTTCAACTTTCTTGGCCTCTTTAAAAGATGACTGTCCCCAAGCACTGTTTCTGAAAAAGGAAGGCTTGCTTTCCTTCTGCCTCTGTTCTTTCTTAAACCTCTTCTGGTCATCCCAAGCCTTCCGAAAGGTAGGCTTTTCTCTTTTTTGTTCCTATAGGCATTTTTCCCTTCTTATGGTTTCTTCCATGGTCTTAGGATCATCATATTGAATCTTGTCACCAATGGAAGGTGGCATTCCACTCAGATACCTCTGAATTTTGACAACCTTGTCTTTGATGAATGGAACATACCTCAGTAGTTCCACAAAAATTCGTTCATACTCATCAATGGTCATGCTGCCTAGCTTGAGTTCGAAGAACTCCTTCATCTTTCTATCATAGTATATTTTAGTCAGGTATTTCTTCTCGAAATACCTCTTAAACTCCTTCCACGTGACCTCTTTCTCTCTGATGTGCTGCACTTGCACAAACTGATCCCACCACATGGACGCTTTTCCTTTTAGCTGGTACATTGCAATTCTACCTTCTGCACGGGAAGAATAATTCTGTAGTTGAAAGTATTTCTTCATGCCCAACAGCCATGTCTCAGCATCTTCCTCCTTATGTTCTCCATCAAATGTTGGAGGTTTAATTTTATTCATCTCTCCTTCCAATTCCTCCCTTCCAGATTTTTGATGTTTTCTGGTAGGGGTCGGGCTTGAACTGCTGTGTGTCTCCCTGTCCCAATGTTTTTGGGAGCGACTGTGATGTCGGCTACCACTCCTCGATCTACTTCTTCTCCCATGATTTCTGCGACTCTCTATCGTACCTGAGTCTCTTCCCTTCTCAAGTTTCTTCTCTATTCTTTCCAGGCTCTTCAAAAATTTTAAGTTTAATTCCCCTTGCCAATCCCTGACTTTCATGAGCTTTTGGCTATCATCTCAACACTCCTTGGCCTCTCTTTATAGCCCTTCAATGATTTTCATCATATGTCCTTCCTTATCCATCTCCTTTCCATGCCCATTAGAGTTCGATCCTTCGACTCCCAAGTTAACATCCTTTCCTTCCCGTTCATCTTCTATTTCAGGGGTAAACTGCACTTTTCCCCACTCCATACTCAACATTGATTAACTGGGGTTCTGGCCTTCGTTGAACTCTGCACACGCACTTTGTGCAATTAAATTTGAAATTTGTTAGGCCATTAAACCTTCACGAACAATCCACAATATTTATAAACCAGTTCGGACAAAATAAAAAGACATTTCGTTTTAAATAAGTTTCTTGAACTAGAAGTATCATGTATCTCTCCCATTTCTTTGCGTTTGAGGCAATTTCCCAAACAGTTCCGGCACCCGTTAGTCTTCTGCAATATAATGCGCAGACGACTCGAATTTTTCGAGCCTTCGTCTCTTGACAATTCGTCATATTTCATTACCATCGATGTTTAATAAAGTGTTTCCATTTCACGAATTATCTGAGCTCTGTTTAGCTTTGTGTTTTTCGGGTGTCCGAAACTTCCATTTCCGATATTTTGGGACTTTCAGAACCTTGAGTTTCGGTACCCACGACTTCGGGTTTTCGGAACTTCCATCTTCTCGGCATTTCGAGACTTCACGTTTCGGGGTTTCGGCCCACGAGGCTTTCAAACCTGCTTTGTTCTCCAAACCTCGACTTCCGAAATTCTGACTCACTCTACCCTATGGGTCCACAACACAGTTGTCGCCCACTACCATGGTGGCACATGGCAATTTCATGCATCTACATGGCACAACTCCCAATTGAAGCTTTGGGTGTCAGGTTTTTTGATCCTCGACGACGTGAGTTCCTGTCCTCATGAACTCCTGATTCCCGATTTTTCGATGCACCTTTTTCCTTAGCCCCTCAGCTATGTTGAGGTCCATGTGACCGCCTCTCATAATACCACAGTCTTTTACTCTTATCAGGGTTTCGAACTTCCCAATGTCCAAATGCACATGTCCTCAAGATTCGCGATTCTCCGAATCCCGATGCGTCCCTCACACGTTAGCCCTCCTCGCTCAGCTCCTGGTCCACGTGACCTCAACCTCATGACCGCAGTCAAACCTCTCTTCAGGGTTTCGGGGTTCGTAGTTTCACAATGCATGGACTTCTTGTCCCTGCGGTTCTCGATATCCCGATGACCCAAATACCGATAGACGACTCCCTTGCCGGGATTTTTCCCGATGACTCCGATATCGCGATTTTCGATTTTTTGGAATGGAAAATCTCATGACATGTGTCCTCCATCTTTCGGATAGTCTGGATCTATTTCGGTCTTTCACCTTTAATCACTAAGGTTTTAACCTTCAGACACCTCCCGACAGATCCAACGGCTGTCGGGTTTTTTCGGCTGAGATCTGACGGCTCAGATGGTTTTCTAAATAATTAGGGATTTCGTGTATCACGATTTCCATACTCCTGTGCCATTTCCAAAAGAATTTTAATCCTTACTCACATTTTTCCAGATCCGACGGTCACGAGGGCTCGCCTTCCCTCCCGAATGTATCCTAAGTTTCTAACACCATTGGTGTAGAGACCTGTCTCCCCATGGCCATAGACTACACTAGCCTGCGGTTTCATAGCACCGCTATACCTCCTGAGTTCTTAATAAAAACTCATCAAGTGTCTCCTTGACACTTCAGAGCAAACCAGGGTCTGAAATTGGTCCTCCCGACTCAATTTCCCCTCGCATTCTTAGTCCAAAGACCGCTCCACTAGCCCATCTAGGATCAGTGTCGAAACCTTGGATCTGATACCAAACTATAGTGTCTCTTTTCACTATCGAGGCTTTCAAACCTCTCGCTAACCAATCTGTACATGGACTTTTACATAAAACATATAGAATTGTATAATCACATGCGTAACAACAAGGAGATACATTTTAATTCTCGGAATAAACATATAGTTACAGTTATAATTAGACAATCCATATCTTTCAATAGTAATTCATTTACACAACAGAAAACATGATAACAGATCCAACAAAGTCCCGATAAAATGTGGTAGAGATATAATTAAACACTTATCTTGTGACAGTGGAGAAATCCACCAACCAAATGCAGGCCTTCCACGAACCTCCCAGTCATAGACCGCACTGCTCCTCAACTCAACAGTGGGTCACCCCCGAGCTGGGACTGAGCTCCACCCCAGGGCAAGGAATCCAGACTCAGACTGAGGTTACAGGAAATTCAATCACACACAACCATTAGGAAGAATGCTCTCCCAGGAATCTCCCATGCTCACTGCCCACAGACCCTCATTTCCCACATGCCTATTCCACCCCAGGA
>JASDQU010240374.1:4329-16730 GCA_032191745.1 Picea mariana | reverse complement strand
TGGTTTATCACTTTGGGTATGATTACAGTGGGACTCAATCTCTCATGCTTAGTGACCCAAAGAACACCAAGATCAAATCACATGTGCTTTGTGCATTGGTCAACTTCTAGTCTAAGTTAGAGTTTTTATGAAATGCAATGCACCAAAACAATGACGTGAATGAACCTTTGAGCTCGTCGCACTACATCCCTATGTAACCAATGCTAATTTCATATTACATCCAACCCCTTGTGTTCCATTGTGGCTTAGTTATTACTTAAAACATCAAATTAATACTTACAAATATAACTAGTTGACTATACAATATGTCAATGATTAATGTATAAAACATAATTCAAGGAAAATAAAAAAATCCAAAAATATTAAATAATAAAATTTATAAGTAACAAGGGAAAGTTGCAAAATAGCAAGTCTCAACCTTTGTTTTTAAGTTAAGCAATTTGTTCTAATAATACATTGATAATATATATGCTCAATGGGTTTCAATCTATAATTGAGTCAACTAGGGTTGGAGGATCTACAATTGGTCAATTGAGGTTGGAGGATCTGCAACGATTTCTTAAGTAGTAGTAAAAGGTTGAAGGAAATCTAGGATATCTTTTATTTCTACACGGTAATATATAAATAACACCTTTGTTTCAGTAGTTGTATGTTGTTCACTTGTTTTGGCTCACCCAAGTCGCGTTGTCCATAGCTTTGTTGTTCACCTTTGAATGGATATAGATAGTGAACCCTGTTATCCCCGGATTCTAGGGATAACTAGGAGATCATGTCTCGAGGTCCACATGTCCTAGACATGGAGTACCGAGAGCAGGATTGACCTGAGCATGGCCCTCGAGGGCCCATCCTTCTTCTTCTTCATCAGACTTGCCCTGTCAAAAGCAGCAGCATCCATCACCATCGGCTTGGACTTGCATCGAAGAAGACTCTTGCTCCATGAGGTAATTGGTCCAGGTATCATGGTATGTGTCATGTTTGATATTATAACTTTCAGATATATGCATCAGGTTCCTTACATTTCTGACAACTACTTGGATCTTACCCCAACCCACTTGACCATAGTTTGGGGGATAAACGGGGTGCCCTAGCAAGCTTGTACCCATAGGTCTTGGTTAGACACCAGGAGGGATTTTGAAGAGCCATCGTCCGCTCCCACCATATTATCATTTTACATCTTATCTCCCATTCATCTATCCCATTCCCATAGTCCGGGCATTAGGATGACCTATTTGAGGGGTTACACTTTATCTTGTGGGAAGAAGGGGCTAAAGGCCCAGGAGGTAAAAGCAGCTGGTAAAAGATTAAAGCCATAGGAAATAAAATCTAGAGATGCCTCACCCAGGGATCCCCGAGAAGGCAATAAAAGGGCTCTCAATAAGAAACAAAAGGGACCCAAAGAAAAATAATAAAACAAGGCCTAACCAAGAGGATGGGAGGTCTCATCACGAGCCAACCCATTATGTTCATAGGTATCTAGCAGTATGACGTTGCCATTATCTGGTCACCACACCAGGGCAATGACCCTTGGTTGCATGGCCAAGGGAAAGGGGGTCTCATCACAAGCCAGCCTTATCATTTCTGCGAAAATACTAGTGGGTAACACTGTCATCTCTGGTCACCATGCCAAGGCAGTGTCCTCTGGTCAGATCTTGAAGCAAAAAGAAAGAAAAAAGTAATGAATAAAGGAAGAATAAAGGCAATAAAAGGGCTTGGAAAGAACTGCATCCATGACAGGTACAGCTCGCCTCCTACAAAGGCACCCACGGATAATACCTACCCCTGGTCTTCACTGTGTCTGGACATCCTTAGACCATACCATCTCATGTCACATGGCTTGAATGATACCCTTTGGAAACTTTCCTCTTCTTGTGGATGCTGGCCCAACAGGGTACTTTTTCTTTTCTTCAGCTTTGTATAGTAGGTCAGTGTAATGTCTTTGAGCTATTAAATGATATGCTAGGGGTTTTATGCATGTATTTGATAAATTTAATGATGAGATATGATTGACATTGCTATGATCCCAAGGACTAATGAGCCCATGGAGGGCGAAGTTTTTGATGTGCGGGACCATGCCCGACAGACAGGTACCAGTGGACCGGTACACATGGGGAGATGATTAGCTCGGACCTCCATGGGGCTGAAGAGCCCATCAGATGGTTGTTGGGATGGAAGAGACAAGACAGTGTTGTGATAAGCCTTTGCACATGAATAAAGAAGGACGTTCCACCAGGACACTTTGGTTGAGCCCGGCCTAGGGGGGATCACCCACTTCAGATGGAACGTTTTCCTCTTGATGGACATGACGTCACCCAGGAGATCTGGACGTTACCTTGAGCGTGTAGCAGTGTGATGAGGTTACTGGCACGTGTGGCAGCTTGGAGGAGCCCTAAAAGGGCTAACATCTGACTTCTGGATGCTGGATATGCCCAAAAAGGGCCAACATCTCCCTCAGAAGGGCTTGACGTCCCACCTTTTGCTCATTTTATGTCATTTACTTAGCAATTAATGTAAAAACAGTGTAAATTTTGTAGTCAGCCTTGTCGGCTGTTTTTAATGACCTATTATGTAAATTAAAGGTCATGGATTGATATATATTGAGGATGTTTTTCCCTCATTTGAACATAACACAACTCACTCTCTTGTGAGATCTTGAAACTTGCGCCCTAGTTTGGGTAATTTTGGTGTTTTAAGTGAGGCGCTACTCTTGGAGGAGGATTTCTCTTGGCATTTATGGCATTTCTCTCATGGAAGGTTTACAACTAGGGTTTGATTATGCTTTCTTCATGATATGTAAGTGAATTTTTCATGCAAAACTTCTTAAGTGAATGATTGTAGGCTTAATTTCTTACATTTTGCTATTATATTGTTGAATCTTTAAACCCTAGGTAGCAAGCACACAAGTAGGTCATTGTTATATTTCCCCATGTTGAGAAATAGTTTTCAGCCATTGAAAGAAGAAGATATAGCCTAGCCGTTGCTACACTTTTCATTCTTTTTTCTAAGCTAGTTTTGAAGTTACAAGTTGAAAAGAGGAGACGTCCTAGGCCTAGTTGCACTACACCTAGGGTTTCACCTTCTAGGGTTTGAAGGCCTTGCTTTTGCAACACCTTCTCCCTTAAATTCATACTTTGAAGCTAGTCGTTTTGCCAAGTGTATTTAGAGAAGGAGGAAGGAGCACGAGGCCTTGCTTAAGCAACACCGGAGTGAGCCTCCTTCCCCTAGGGTTTTGATTCTAGGGCCCTGCCATTGCAGCACCTTGGAACCCTACCTTCCAGTCTCTAAGTTGGAATCCTCCCAAGACTTTTTGCCCTTGCTTTGACTCCATTTACCCTAAGGCACTGGTAACTTCTCCAACGTTGAGATTTTAGTGTACAAAATCATCTTTCAAACTTTAATTTTTTGAAACCCTAACTAACCCTAACGCTGCTAACCTAGGTTGACGTCATACTTGACACAGCAAGATTTTTTGACTTATAAAAGAGCAATTAAATGATGATGTCAAGCATTTACTGAACAAGTTATTGGTTGGATATACTATAGGCTTGGTCATTTTGGTAGATATTGATGAATTGGTGATCTTTCATAGGCTATTTAGTAGAACGTTGACTTCATCTTATCTATTACATTGCTCATTAAATAAAATCAGATAGTTAAGAAATACTAACCCTTTGAGTTATAGCCTGCAAATATACATATTGTGTTGTTATTATCTTGTTCCGGGCAGGTGTTTTCAACAAGGAATTCACTTCCTTATTGGCTGATTAGCCGGACTATCTGATACTGGTGGTAACCTACGAGGAGGGAAATCTTGACACTTGACCTTGTAACCTTTGCCTCTTCAAACCCCAAGTTACCAGGGACATCTCCCCTGGGCTAACCTCCCTAAACAGAAAGAACCTCCCCATCGAGGTGACATTGGGTGGGGAAGGTTCCTGTTATTCCAGTTTGTCCTCTATCCTATAGCCTGTGACCTAAAATACAAGCTGCGCTATAACAAAGCCTTTAGTCCTTCACTCATGCAACATTGGTTGGAAATCTTTCCTAAGTACACATCTATGTGAATTCACCAACTACCTCCCAATAACCGACCCCCTTTTCTGTTTAATAAAGTGAGAGGGGAAATTCATTCATGAAATGGATCCAAGGGGGCTTTTCCCTCCCTCATTCAAGCAACTAGTGGTAAACTAAGAAATAGGTAAAGGATCGAGAGTGTTGCCTTTTTCTTCACTAGGATTCGCTCCATTTCTTAGAGAAGAAGAAAAAGAATAAGAAGTGAGTGATGGTTTGGTCAACCCTAACCCTAAGAGTGGCCTCAATAAATTCAAGGAAGTTGGTAGTACTAATTCTTCCATGGCAACCTCATCCACTCGAAGTTAGTTTCTTTGTATGATAGGTTGATGTTATTTGTATTTGATCCCAAGTCTATTTATGTGGATTTACAACTGTGAATTTAGACTAGCATGAATCCATATTAACCCACTTTATTTTACTATCCCATCTACTTACACCAATATAAAATAAAACCCTTGTTTACCCATAACCAGTTGAACAGGAATAAACAACAATGCCACTAGAAATAATAGAGAAAGAAGCACTAGCAAAGGCACCACCAGTTAATCATAAACCAACTCCAAAACATTTAGTTGTTATTTATGACCTTAAGTAGATCAATTATCCAAAAATTATAACCTCAATCTTGACTCAACTTGCCTTATCTCACCGTACCCGATTGAGAAGGCTAAAAGGAAAAAGCTCATGTTATTACATGAATAACATGTGAATATATGTGTATGAGAGAGTAAAAAAGATTTTTAATCTTGACATGACTTGCCTTATGAGTGAGAATATAAAGTTAGGAGTGAGAAGGAAAAGGCTTATGTTGGGATTATGTCATTACATACAATTGTATAAAAAAGACAAGTTATCATCTAATATATAACAAACAAATTATATATAAAAATGATAAGCTTACATCTAAAATATAATAAACTATGTATTTATATATGTATATATAAAAAGGATAAGCTTACATCTTAATTAAACAAACATTGTATTTGTGTATGTACAATGAGAGGAATTGTTAAGCCTATTTTCTTTAATATGTTCTTTAATATTTATGATATATATAGTAGCAATGTCTTTGTTTTGAATGTAATTTGATAACATATAGTACTTCATAAACCATACCATATATAAATTCAGATTTGGATTTGGTATACATATTTCTAATATAATAGACATGCAAAGTTTTTTGAAATTTTAGAAAAAATTGAAATGGAAAAACTCAAAATCAAATAACAACCATTCTTCATTGAAACTAACAAAATTAACATGTGAATTTAGCATTAAGATTTTTTTGTCCATGGATGAAGGTCCTTAAAATGAAAAATATCACTTTTTTGGGTGCTTTATTTTTAATTTTTTAAAGTTAGTTAGGATTTTGTGCTTCTATTTGAATCCCATGTGATTTAAAGGGTGGATTGCATGGTGTGGATTCAATTTGATATGGTAATGTTAAGTTGTTTGTATCCAATTCAAATTGGACATAAAATAACATTTGAGATCAAAAGAGTTTTTGTTTGTATGGCCATATAGGTGAGCTAGAGGAAACGATGGCAGAGCTTGAATAAAGTAAATGTAAGCTTAACAGATAATCAAAACCCTAAAAAAGGCTTGTATTAGTGCTTGACCATCTATGGCATGGTTAAAAATTGTTAAATATAACATTTCCATGTTAGAGAGGAACACGAAATATGCTACTATATTTATGCTAGAGGAAAAAAATTTATGATTTACTTATCAACCATTTTATCTCATATTGATCATCTACATGATCGTTTCGAAGAATTTGAACCTCATTTGAATATTTCTTACGCTTTAAGTGATGTGCATCCATTGTAGCTCATAAATTCTTGTCCTCTTCTCTTAAGTTGTCGGTAAGCCTCGGAAAAAGCCCAATGTTATGTATAAAACCCCTTATTAAGCCTTGGATATTGAATGATTACATTTCTAATGCTATATTTGTATACCAAGTAGAACCCTTCATTGCAACCTTTCATTATAATTATACCCTTTGTCTCCTATATATATGCCAAGGAGACCTAGTCTTACAATCATCTTATCTCATCTCATATTGTATTCTGAATTGGATATATTGTAAAAGGAGGTTTCCCCCTCAAAGTGGATTGTATTCATTGACTTTTTATCATTTTTAAGGCATTGGATCATAACAATTGTCATGATTACTTTGGATTTATTTGCTAGCTTCTGAAAGATACAAATACAATATAAATGCAAACCCATTGTATTCCCACCAAAGTTATTGAAATCAAAATGAAAAGTAAAATTTAAAATACGATTTTTTACAAATTGCTTGGTAGAACAATTCTATATCTAAAAGGTTAAACATTTTAATCAAAAGATGTCCAAATAAGGCCTCACCATCTTTAATTAGCCTCTCATGAACAATAGAAGACAATTCCTCAATTTGGCTTATTAACCATCAATTATTTTGAATGAATATTCCATCACTTTTATGTGAACACATGCCTTATCATAAGTTCATTCTTTACATTGTTGAAGATATAAGCCATTGCCAATTGGCTAGAGAGGGTTTCTACTTTTCGCTTGGCCACTAGGTTGCATGTTCAGATGGTTACTTGCGGCAATAACTAGCCATGTGCATGCCCTACACACACTCAATTAGATTATATTCTTGTAAACAATCTTTTTTACAATCCCTGTTCATGTTCATAACTTCATGGTTTGCAAGTTCTCCTTTTGTATATTGTTTATCATGCCAACTTGTCGTATATTGTTTATCAAGCTGTGAGACAAGTCCTTCATGCTCATAACTAGGACAACATGGAATTAGTAAACCATGAGATAAAAGTGAAGTTGAAGCACTGCATAGATGTCTCTCAATATGAATTGAACTAAGGTAAAAAAATAATGATCCTGGAGCATGTATTTGCCTCAAACAATGTTCATTGGTAGGATAAACTTGGTTGCCTACTACCTATGTAAACAAGGAATGCCATTAAAATGTTTTTTTTAGAAACAACAACTAAGAAAAAAGCATAAGATAGTAAGGATGGGGTCTTGATTGAGTCTCGGGAGATATCATGAGCAATTAAATAAGTTACGGGTCATTCCCTATGGATATAAATGGTGGTGACAAAATCAAGTTGAAAGCTACACGTGTAATGCATGCAATATTTTGAAATTACCGAGATGAGCTCTTGTACATGTATAATGCATGCAATATTTTGAAATTACCGAGATGAGCTCTTGTACATGTATAATGCATGCAATAGGCTATGTAATGGCATTGATGAATCTTTACTATTTTATTTGCTTAAGTGGATTATGCACCTAGGGTAAGAAGGCATAGAAAGCAACAAAAGAAACACATGGCATGGTGCACACATCTACTTATTCTTAAGACATCATGGAAACTTCAACCAAAAGTAATTGGGACTAGCTCTCAACGAGACAATTGCAGCTACAAATTATGAAAGTCGTTGGATTATGTTTATGATGACACATAATGATGTGCAATGAATTACCTACTTTGGTGGCATTTATTGTTTGTTGCGGCTTAAATTGGCACTTGGTTGAATGAAATTCAAACATAAAGTTAGATGTCTATATAAAAAAAATGGCCTGGAATTTTATTCTTTTAACATGCATATTTCAATGAAGGAGGAGAATCTTGCTAGGTGAGAACAGGTTGTTCAAACTCGGGAACAACTTATTAGACACTAGATGACACATGCACAAGATGAAATATTGGAAGTTGCTTATATAAGGCAACAAGCAATAATGGTAAAAGAGCGAGTGGATGTAGAAAGGTACACATAAGAAACTGAGGTATGCATATTTCATTTTGATTTGCTTGTCCCATGTTTTTCACTTTGTAGTACATTAGTATTTTCCATCGGTTCCATGGCCATTAGTTTTATAGTCCTAGTAAAACTATAAAAATACTCTACACCAGAATCCATATTTTTATATTATTATAATTACTTTCTCAAAAACCCTAAAGCCAAACTTTATTGCAGTAAAAGATTTATTACATATTGTGAGGCTTTGATAAGTGAAAGGTTGTGGAAGCATCACACTTGGTTCGAGTTTTTGAAATTCCCACCTTCCTCCATGGCCGCCCTGTCACCTCTCTCGACACTATTCTTCTCTTGAACTATCTTAGATCCTCTATACTAAACTATCACTAGTCTGTAGCTGAGCTTGTTGTTGTGTATCACGCTGTCCCGAAAGTCTTTATCTATCTTACCTTTACAGTCTCTTTCAGCAGTCTTTAGAAGCTTCTTTTATGGAGTCTACGGGCTCGGATACCACTGACGGGGGAAACGGGGACCCATGGGACCACCCAGATCTCCTAGCATCGATTGATGAACTTTGCAGCAATCATTACCGCGGCTCTAGACTGCCTGTTGATCCTTAGAACCCGACCTCCGGTCCCACCCACACTCATCCCATTACACATCTGAACTGACAGTTTTTAAACACTGATATTGGAGGGACAACTACTCAGATTGTCTTGGAGGGAGTCCATTCGCAACCTGGCCAACAGGATAGGAAGAAAGACGGGAAAGACCAACAGAGGAGTAGACAACTTGGTGGTCCCTCTATCCCTCATAAGAACTGCTCCTACAAGAGGCAGCACAAGGTTTGGAAACCAAAACAAAGACATCCTAGACATACTCTGAATGGATGTCAAACTATCGGAAGCATGCAATCTGACCCCGTGTGCCTTAGTTGGGAGGCTTGCATACAAAGAAAAATGTAAGCAAAACTTTGCGGACTGGATTTCAACTCATTGGAAACCTGTTCTAGGCTATCTTCCCAAGATTCATTCACTACAATAGGGTTGGTACAACTTCATCTTTAAGAAACCCGAGGACTCTGTTCACATCCTCGAGAAGTTCTAGGCATTTGAGGGTGGGAGTCTTATGCTCAAGCGATGGAGGTGCGGCTTTAACCCATCCACGGAATTTTTCAGCCACAGACATTTCTGGGTCCTTCTCCCAGGTCTTCCTCTTCAGCTTTGGAACCAGCAAGCGCTTGAACTCATTGGAGCCTCTTTAGGACGTTTTCTAAGGGTAGATACAAACTCTCTTGCAGCTCCAGATAGAAGAATGGCCAAGATTTATGTGGAAATAAACATCCAGGCTAGTCTGCCTAAGATTTTGGAGATAGATTGGAGAGGTTTTCTCTTTGCACAACGCCTTGACTACTTAGGTATCCCATTTCGATGTTCCATCTGCCGCAGAATTGGTCATCTGAGAAGAGAATGTTCAAAGTTTCCTCCCCCTGTGACTGAGTCGAACCCAGCAGAGGAGACTTGTTTCAATAGTTATATCTCTCGTCCAAATCAGTTGGATGAGGAGGCTCCACATCTGCGAAGGGATTCTAGTTTCGATCCACCTGATGACTTGCTAGTGGGTAAGCTTAAGTTTCTCTGCCCTTCGCTCTTCCATACTCTTTCTGCTTGGGATAGACTCTTCATTAATGAGAAGGCCGATAAAATCTTGTTACTTGAACTCTCAGAACTATCTCCTTTCAAGATTGACCCTCCCCTACATCCTCTCCCCCTCCCGCCGAGCCTTGCCCACCCTAACGCATTCTCTTCTGCTCGGGAATTGATTGCCCCAATTACCACAACTCCCAACAACTTTTCCTCTCCCTTACAAGCGCCCTTTCCATTGACTTTTCCCGAACCATTGATTGCTCGGGTCTTGGACAGCCAAGCAACAACAGTCTTAGATGAAGCACAAGACTCCACTACTCTTCCTGGATACTCAGAGCCGACTTTTTATGAACTCGAACTAGAAACCTTGCTTTCGACTGTTACCCCAGCAACCAAACTTCCTTTCGGCTCGCTACCCATCTCTACCTACCAAGGAAAGACTCTCATACAACCCACCACACACCAGATTGATCTCCCATCTTCCTCAAGAGCGAATAAGCCATCTGAACTGGATCCTACTTGGTCAAGGGGTTTAGGACTTGAGCTTTCACCACTAAAAACCTGCAGTGCGTGAAAAAAGGCTGCCATTGGATCTTCGACTTCAGGAACACCATCTACTGATAAAACTCATGGGGCGCTTAGAGGATTAAAATCCCTTGCCCAGGGTAAGTCATGATCCTTCTCTCACTCAACATCAGAGGGGTTGGAGGACCCCTGAAACTTGCCTCCATGAGAAGACTCCTCGAGAAGACCCATCCGTCTATTATCTTTCTTCAAGAAACTCTAGTAGATGCTTTTGCTGCTAGAGATTTTATGTACCACCTCCGACCGAATTGGATGACCTGCGCAGCAAGCTCTATAAGTAACTTAGGAGGCCTACTTGCCTCGTGGGATCCTACCCTTTTTTATCTTTTTCCTTTTCTTAGTCCTGGGGGGATCTTACTTATGGGTACCTGCTTTGAACTGAGAACTGATTTGACCCTGCTCAACGTTTATGGCCCTTGTGTTGATCGAAGAACTTTTTGGGAGCGACTGGATAGACTTGGACTCCTGGCGGTTAAGAGTCTCATCTTGGCAGGCGACCTAAACCTGACTACCAGTTCCAGGGAAATTTGGGGAGAAAGGGCAAGGACTGACCCACTCTCGGATTTTTACAAGCACCTATTTTCCAAAAATTCCTTGGTGGATTTGAAGCCGACAGAGCTACTCCCCACTTGGAGGAATGGGAGAGCGGGAGCAGCAGGCATCGCTAAGAGACTTGATCGGTTTTTGGTGGCTGATAACTTGCTCTCACCTACTTGCATATTCCATGCGTGGGTAAATCTTCCATATCTTTTTTATCACACACTAATCTGTCTACAGATAGGTGAAGGAGGTTTCAGAGCTAAACATCCTTTTAAATTTAACCCGCAATGGCTAAAGGAGGATTCTTTCGATTTGTTGGTTAGATCGGTGTGGGTTTACACCACCCTTAATATCCCTTGAGACGCCCAAGGCAATCTGACTAGAAAACTGTCCAGATTAAAAATTGTTTCCATTCTCTGGTTAAAAGATAAAAAGAAAAAGGAAAAGGCAGATTTGTGTAGAATAGAACAAGAATTGGAGGATCTACTCCAATTAAAGGCTATGGACACTTGTAGAGTGGATTTAGATCATCAAGTGCACTGTTTAGAAGAAGCCCACAACATTTTCCTTCGTGAGGAAGAGGAAACATGGCGTTTAAAGAGTAGAATTCTTTGGCTGGTAGGTGGGGATAAAAACACTCGTTTCTTTCATAGGGTGGCTAGTTTTCGCCATTCTAAATTTTTTTTGTGGGAAATAGAGGAAGAGGGAGGCAGAGTTCACCAATCTACAAAAGCCATCAAAACAACGACTTTCACACACTTCAAAGCTTTTTACCAGAAAGCTAATGTGTCCAACATCAACGTTCAGATTGAAACAAAAAGTCTATTCCCAAAGATGGTATCTGATGAGGAAGCCAAAGTTTTAGAAACCCCCTGCTCTTTGGAGGAAATTTTAGAGGTTATTAAAGGATTCAGAAAAGAAAAAAGCCCGGGACCCGATGGTTGGTCTGTAGAATTATACCTCCACTACTTTGATATTATGGGTCAGGATCTGTTGGACGTAGTGGAGGATACGAGATCCAGAGGGGTAGTAAAAAACCAACTAAACAATACCTTCATTGTTCTGATTCCAAAATCAAACCTTCCCCAACAGTTTGCAGACTTCTATTCCATCTCGCTTTGCAATCTGTGCTACAAAATCATTTCTAAGATTATTGCCAAAAGGATCCTTCCTATCCTCTCCCGGGCTCTATCTGACGAACAACTTGGCTTCCTTAAAGGGAGACAAATTCTCGATGCCATTGGCACCGCGCAAGAATGCATTCATAGTATAAAGACAAAACACCTCCAAGCCATCCTCCTAAAACTGGACCTCAAAAAGGCCTTTGACTGTATCAACTGGAATTTTCTGCATTTAATCCTTTTACAATGTGGCTTTGGGGTGATCACGACCAATTGGATCATGGGTTGTATTTCCTCAGCCACCCTTGTTGTTTTGATCAACGAGGAAGCTACAAAAGTCTTCAACTGTGAGAGAGGGCTCTGACAGGGATGCCCCCTATCGCCCCTTCTTTTCATCTTGGTCTTGGAGTGCCTCAACATTTTACTCAAAAAAATCCAAGCAAAAGGACACCTGAAAGGGATTAAAGTTTCAAGGCTGCTAAATATTCTACATTTACTTTTCGTAGACGACGTGATCATCATGACCAACGCAAATTTGTCTGAATGGTCAGTAATCCACTCTCTCCTTCACACTTTCTGCTATGCTTCAGGTTTAGAGATCAATTACCATAAGTCTACTTTCCTGGCTTCGGGAGCTCAGGAGGTTTTACTGTCAGAACTAAAAT
>JASDQU010240370.1:0-15257 GCA_032191745.1 Picea mariana | reverse complement strand
AGTGCAAGTTTAGTTACAACTAGTACAACTGAGATTAACTCACTTAACTACACTTATAGTTCTGTTACAAATCCATGTCACTCAGTTATGAATGAAATAATAGATTAACATTTATTGTCCAATTTATTTAAGGGAAAAGTAAATTAGACACATGTTTCTTGTTGACTTTTCAACAAGACATGGAAACAATAAAATGAATAGGTATGATGGGCAAGGAACACTAGTAGAACACTTTGATAAGTGCATAACACATTGGAAAATGAAACCACTAGAAGAATGGCCCCATAATTTCATCCACACATTGGAAGGAATCCCAGAGAACTCGTATATAGACCAAGAAATGCGCAGAGGCACTATTGAATGGGCAACATTACAACAGAACTTTGTAGTAACTTTCTCATTTGAACATGAGAACCCCAACATTGATTCAACACTAAAGAATATAAAAGGTGTAATATTTATAGATGAACCAAAGGTTGAACTCATGACAGAGTACCAATAACATAACAAAATAGACAGATAGTCAAAGAACTATTGTCATGATATCATGTTGAAGAGGAAGCACCAAATGAAGATGACCCGCACAATATTCAGATTACAAAAATTGAAGGATAAAGAGAGGTAGAAGGTCCATGTTTGGAGTCAAAAGTATTTATTTCACCTATCATGGTGAAGAAATCTAACATTGGCACAACTAATAAACCTAAAATGACAAGTATTGGAGACTATTTGGATGAACAAACAGTAGAAAGAATAACAGAGTTACTGCGCGAATACAATGACATGTTCCCAATGACCTTTACGGATATGAAAGGCATAGAAGGAGAGATAGGAGAGATGAAAATACCTCTAAAACCTAAGGCAATACCTATCAGGAAGAGACCTTACAGACAGAACCCATTGTATAAGAAGAAAGTGAAGGCTGAAATTGACAGAATGTTGGAAGATGGTATCATAGAACCAGTAGAGGAATCTGAATGGATAAGTCCTATGGTAGTGCAAGAAGAGAAACAAGGGGGGATATGGATTTGTGTAGATTTGAGAAAATTGAATGATTCTTGATTGCATGACCCTTTTCCTACCCCTTTCACAGATGAAGTCTTAGAGAATGTGGGAGGCCAAGAAGCATATTCATTTAGAGATGGATTTTTAGGTTACCATCAGATTAAAATAGCTCGAGAGGACAGGTATAAGACTAATTTAGAGACAGAATAAGGATCCTACCAGTACACAGTCATGCCATTTGGGTTGAAGAATGCACCAACCATATTTTCAAGAGTAGTCATAGCTTCCTTTAAGGAATTCATAAATCAGTTTTTAGAAGTATATCTAGATAAATGGACTATACGTAGTCTACTAAAAGATCATGTGGAAGTATTAAGGCTAATGTTGGAAATATGCAGGCAATGTTAGATATCATTGAATATCAAGAAGTTCATTTTTGGGACACCTTTTGGAATATTGTTGGGCCATATAGTGTGTAAAAAAGGATTGCTAGTATATTCTACCAAGATTGTTGTCATTGTCAATTTACCACCACCAAAATCAGTGCACCAGTTCAGAGCAACATTGGGACATACATGCTATTACATGAAATTTATAAAAGGGTATGTTATTGCGCCAATGGAAAAACTGTTAAAGAAGGATATTATATTCCAGTGTAATGAGGACTGTCAACAAGGTTTGGACACCTTAAAGGAAAAAATAATCACAACACCTATCCTATTATTCCCAGACTAGGAAAAGACATTGCATGTGCATGTAGATGCATCATCCATTTCACTTGGAGCAATTCTGGCGCAACCAGGTGTAGGGGATTTAGTCATCCTATAGCCCTTGCAAGAAGAAAATTGTTAGAATCAAAGATGAATTACAAAAACACATAAAGAGAAGGCTTATCCATGGTATATTCACATCAGAATTTCAAGCACTATTTACAAGGGAAACACTTTACGATGTTCACGGATCATTCTTCCCTAAAATATTTAGTCAACAAGCCAGTGTTGGGGGGGAGGATCTGTAAATGGCTATTGTTATTCCAAGAATTTGATTTTGAAGTGATAGTCAAACTAGGGAAGTTGAATGAAGGACCGGATCACCTGTCAAGGGTCACTAATGGAGAGGAACCTACCAACTTGGAAGAAAACTTCCCTGATGCGTAGTTTTTTTCCATACAAATAGCTGATGAATATTTTGTTGATATTATCAAATACTTGAGTACAGGGATTGCATCACAAGATTTTAACACTACGCAGAAGAAGAATATGGTAGTAAGAGTTGTAAATTTTGAATTGATTGTAGGACACTTATATAAAATGGGTCCAGACAACATTTTGAGAAGATCTGTATTAGAACATGAAAGGCCCAAAATTTTGGTAGAAGCTCATGAAGGAATAGTTGGAAGACACTATGCAGGAAAAGATACCTCTCAGAAGGTATTGCGCGCAAGATTATGGTGGAAAACAGTTCATAGATATACTAAGGAATATTGTCAGACATGTGATCTATGTTAGAGGGTGGGAAAACCCAACAGAATGGATGGAATTCCCCTAAGACCACAAGTAACTTTGCAGATATTTGAAAAATGGGAAATAGACTTTGTTGGACCAATCAATCCACCAACAAAAATATCAGGAGCTAGATATATCATTATTGTGACATAATACTTAACAAGATGGGTAGAAGCAACACCAGTCAAATACTGCAGTGCAAAGACAACAACACGCTTCTTGTTTGAGAAAGTGATCACCATATTTGGATGTCCAAGAATTTTGATGAGTAACAAAGGTACTCACTTTATCAACAGTATTATTCAGGCCATGAATGAGGAGTTTGAAGTCTATCACCAGAAGAGTACACCATACCATCCCCAAGCTAATGGAACAGTAGAAGCTTTCAATAAGATCTTGGATAATGATCTGACTAAGATCTATAATGTCAACAAGGATGACTGGGACTTGAAAATACCAGCAGTACTATGGGCATAAAGGATCACGACTAAGAATTTGAAAGGATAGACACCCTTCAGATTGGTGTATGGGCAGGAAGAAATAGTAACATTAGAATTTCGGGTACATAGTCTGTGCATAGCAACAATTACCAGCATGACAGAAAGAGGCATAGTAAAGGAGAGGTTAAACCAACTAATGGAGATGGAAGAAGATAGGATTCTGGAAGGATTTCACCAAGAAGTACAGAAAGAAAGAGATAAGGCCCATCAAGACAGACATATAAAAAGGAAGAGTTTCAAGGAAGAAGACCTAGTTTTTCTCTGTGTTAGTAAATTTTTCCAACATCCTAGCAAATTTAGAATGCATTGGCTATGGCCCTATGAAGTAAAGACTGTCACAGATGGGGGATATGTACATCTAAAGGATTTGGCAGGAATAGAACTAAAAGGAATGATCAACGAGATTCGACTCAAACTATACAGGGATAGTCGAGCTCCTAGCATTTAAAATTTACAGTGCAGCAAGAAATCATGTACATGGTGTACTATAGTAGAAGCTAGGATAGAAGAATGAGAAAAAGAAATAAAAAGGAGAAAAATAAGCAAAAGGAAATATAAAAATAGAAAATAAAGAAAATAAAAAACAATGGAAAAAGCGGCATGTAGTAGTTATCGGGACAAACATCAGAAGACAACGCGCAGTAAAAAGTTGAATTCAACGAAAATACACGCGAAAAGTGAAAACTAAATAAGGTTGGGTCTATAAAAGGTGGAAAGAACATAATTATTCAACACTTAGCGAATTTATATCCCAAAGCGAGAAAAAGAATGTGTGCCCTAGTTATCATTTTATGAAAGAGAAAGCATGTTTGTGAAGTTGAGAGAATATGACTCCATCAAAGTTCGACACAATAGGACAAGTCGTCCAGATTACTCGGCAGTGCCAAAGGAAAAAGGAAAGAAAGAAACAACCTAAGAATGTGGTCAATCTAAAGGATGTTACCACCTTGGAACCAGAATCAATTAGCCCGGCGTAGGTTGAGGAAGATTTTCCCACAACGCAACAAGGAGAAATAGGGAAGAGCTCCGGGAATCAGAATGAAATTCCAAACCCTAACCCTGAGACGCCTCCAAAGCCCGATGAAACAATGGGACCACGACATTCCCAGGCACAAAAAGATGTGTTGGTGGAGGACATCATAGAATAGACAGATTCCATAGGGGAAGAAGAGGGCACATAAGAAACAGATGAAGTCACATCTACTGTGGGACAGAAAAGAAAGACACTCAAAAATATGGAGATTACACTCCCCTATCTCCCAGACGAAGTCATCACTATGGATGACATGATAGGAAAGGTACCTAAGTTGAGGTATGTTGATCATGACATGGACGATGCGGAAAAGTTCCCAGACTTGGCGAAGGAGACGTATCTCATAAACATGGGGGAAATCGGACCCCTAAGTAGACCCGTACTGGAGCCTGCACAGTGGATCACGGGGCTCTACAACTCAAGAATCATGAATCTATTGGACATACCTCATTTTAGGCGTGGTAAGAATGTCATACTATGCGTCAAACAACTAGACACCTGCTTCCATGGAGGAATCCTATGGATGGATAGACCAGTGCAGATATATGTGGCATTGATTTCCAAGATCATAGGACTGCCCACATTCAACGCGTAGCTAGAAGGGTATATAGATAACAAAGAATGTGAGAAGTAAATAACAGAACATGTTAAAGAGAAATTTGAAATTGCTTGGGAAAATACAGGGATTTTCATTAAGGAAATCAATGAAAATGCGACTAAGTTCACCAACAAGTTTATGGCTTGTAAACTTCTCAAGAAATGTCATAGAGAGGAAGCCCCAATAGTCATGATTGCGGTAGTTGGATAGTGCACTAAGGGAGTTATGTTCAGCTGGGCACCGTACCTGTTGAACTAGTTTCTAATAGACTATCGCAACATGCAGAATAATGGAACCGAGTTCCAGTATTTCTAGTTAATCATATTAATAGCATCGGCAGAGTGGAAGGAGCCCAAATTCTTGATGTTCCTAGAAAGAATGGTAAAGTGTTACACGGCCATATATGATTCCCTCTGGCAGGATAAGGATAATAAGACGCAGCAAGCCAATAATGCAGTGTTCTCCATGTTGTTGGAAGACATGCAGCAACAGACAATGAATGTGTGGCACATGCCAATGGAGGTAGCGCAGGAGACAAAGGGGATATCCAAATTCAATTCATCTCGCCATCATGTATGGATCCAAGCCTCGAGGGATCCAAAGAAGGAGTGGCTTGAGATGTAGTATTGCATCATGAAAAAGGACGTGGACTAGATCATTAAAGATTGGCATGTGCAGTGGCAGTCACTAGTAGAAAAACCAACCACAAGGACAGGTACAACATAGTCCTCTAAGCTTAAGGATAAGGCCAAAGTAGGCTCATAAGCAAGAACAGGTAGTCTGAATGGAAATAATAGAACAACTACAATGTAGAATCAGCCAATTGGGAGTAGCGCAGTACCAAAACGGTCGAGGAGGACACCCACTGCAGTAAGAACAGGAAGTTGGCCATAGACCGGGAATAAAGATACTGCACAGGCTCCAGAAGAAGGATCCTGAGGTATAATAAGTGCGGTGCAACCCTCACAAACAACAAGGAAGATCGCGCAAGGAAAATATGTGCACAAGAAAAGAAAGTATGAGACAGAGGAACTAGACATCACCTTGATAGAGGATGATGCAGAGATCGTCGTAGAAAAAGTCCAAGACTGAGGTGAAGAAGTGGTCCAAGTTGCAAAAGTGCAAAGGGAAGAAATGATGGCCAAGTTGCTAGAGGTTCATGAAAATATACAACTAGGGAACTAGGTAGGATCATAGGCCTCTGTGCACCAACAGGAAAGGACACATAGCCCACCTGTGCAGAAAGAAGGCGAAGAAGCCATGTAGTTTGTTGTCCAAGGCAAGGGGGCATTCATGATAACATGTCAAATGATCAGGATCGATCATGAGATGACGCAAAAATCCCTGGAGGAGGTGGAACAAGTCAATATGGTCATGACACACATACCTACAAAGGACTTATATGGGCTACATGCCAGTGTCATGTAAGAAGTGCAGTCTAGGGCCCACGCAGATGCCACAAATTTGGAGGTGGGTAGAGTGGTCTCAGAGATTCTCCAAATAACAAGTGACTAGTTCACCGTAAAGAAGGTGGAAGAGAAAGAACACGTAGACATATTGGAGTAGGGATTTGAAACGACGTACAACCACATCCAAAATAGTGTGCAAGCAATAGAGAGAAATGCAAAGGAGAATATCAACCTCATTGCACAAACCATCGATCAATAAAAACAGGAGATCAAGGAACTAAAGGAAATGCTCAATCCCATGACTCCTCTCGAGGTTCGAGAGTAGAGGAAAAAAGAATTTTCACTCCAAATGGTTGAGATGGAGAAACAAGCAAGCGCACTAGAAGAATTTTTTGATAGAGTCATGAAACTTTGGATGATGTTGGAAGAGGACGAGCAGGTCCAATAGTGGGACCAGGAAGAAGAAATATTTAGCACAGCCATACAAGACCTCAAACAAAGGTAGAAAACAATGAGCATCACAGAGCACCTGAAGGGTAATCAAGATATTAAGAAGTTGCAGTCAGATTTGAACGAAGCATAGATGAAGAAGTAGGAAAGACAAGTGCAAGTGGAACCCCTTCAAGATTAAGCAGCGCAGATGATTGCGTAGTTGGAGGAGGAAAACAAAAAGCATGGCACAAGGAAAAGCAGAGAGTGCAGTGCTAATGTAGGAGGAAATAACTTCGCAAACACTAGAAGTGCTAACAGAAAAAGATGCGCAGATAAGAGAAAGAGGAAAGAAACTAAAGTACAAGTTCCACATCCTGGCAGAGGTTGTTCAGGGAGCGCGCACTGCCTAGATGGATTGGGACAAGCCACATGTCAGTTTTGGGGGCTTGTTGGGTGCAGGACTATTTTGAGGAAATACCTATTTTTGGAAGGTAAAACCCAATTTTGGATAAGAACAACTGGTAGGAAAAGAAACACGTGCGAAGGAAAGATGCATGCAAAGGAGGAAATCATGCAAGGCACGCAGGCAGGAAAACCTAACCATGTTAGGGTTAGGGTTTTGGTAAGATATTGTAATGGATATTAAGCTGGAAAAATAGTATAAATAAGAACCTAGGAGGTTTAGGTCGGGGGATGTTCGGGGGTGTTCGGGTTTTGGGATGGTTGAAAAGATTCCAAAATAGTTCTAATACATTTTTGTAAGTTGTTGATATGTATAAGAGTAAATTAGATAGATCTTGAGGGTTAGATCACGGGCTGAGGATCCTGGTGTGATCTAGTCTGCCTCACAGAGGTTGTTGAACCTTTTTCATAATTGTATGATCGGAAATGTAGTGCGTGCAACACCATATATTGCAGAAATATAAATAAAAGAGCCTAAGAAGCCATATCTTTGTGGATGTATCCCAGGAGGGGTGAACCATGGTAAAACTTGTGTTATGTGTGTTGGTTACTGCATATTTATCTTTTTCCAATAGTTAGATCATGAATGGATGAATGAATGATTTGGTTAGATCTATTAGAATGCATGCATAGGCTAAAAAATGAATGAATCATAGGAATAATAGAGAGAATAATCAGATCAAGGCCTGAAGAAGAAAAAATATAACCCTGGAGCCCCACTCATTCCTAGACTGCAAGCACCTGAGCATTGCAGTCACCCAAAGAACTATCTTGGGTGAGACTACATAGTACATTATGTGTGTTGTGTTTCCTTCTGTTTTAATAGGAGGGCTGATAGTTTTAGAGGGTTTTGTTGGAAACATGTTTAGATATGAACCTAGGTCAGCCCAAGAAGATTAATAACCAACACATGTGTTAACAACACCAATATCATTGGGAATAAATAAACACACTCACACTACCAAAATTTGGTGTGCACACCTTCTCTTCACGTTGATAATTAAAAGCATCAACAAATATGAGTAAAGGTAGAAGTAAAATCCCTATGTAAATGAATGAAAGTAGGAAAAATGTTCAAATATTTATTTCAATAAGGAAATCAACAATAAAAATTGAATTAACTGCATGTATAACTACTCAAATAAATCTATGGAATGCAAATAATAACTACAACTACATAAATGAAAATAAATGTGCAGGGTATACTAGAGAGAAGGGGCCCTGCCTCTTCCATCACACTCTGCAAAGAAACTATAGCATGCTACTAGATATCTGCAGCATAATTTTTCTTCAATTCATCATCCAAACAAAGAATTATAGAGAATTTCTTACATTCTTTTCACAGAAAGAATTACAACAACAAAAAATGATTATCCAATCCAACCAACAACGTATTACAACACTAGCGTCTATTGTATTTATAATTACATTTTTCCATAGAAAGAAATTTTTACAAGCACATAATATCCCTTTTAACATGAAGATTGCATCATTTGGAGTTTTGTTGAGTTAGGACATGAGTATTTGAATTTTTTTGGCTCAATGATGATGTAGGAGTGTTTTTTTCCTACAAGATCATTGGGGAAGATATGTGTGTCCCTCTTGGGAATCTATTCCACAAAATCAGATCATCTTGTTGGAAAAACAAAGTGAGTTGACTATGGCTTTGTTTGGAGATCACCACCTTGCTTGAGGGTCGTTGGGTTCATTTGAGCAACATGGAAGCTCAACGATGGCATCCCAAACAAAACCCATATGATTGTTCTTTCCCTCAGGAGGCACAACTATATTTAACGTGGAGGCACTACTAGATTTCCTGTAGGTGACAACGCCTACCGGATTTCATGTAGGTGACATATGCTACCATATTTTCTGTAGATGACACACACTACCGAATTTCCTGTAGGTGGCATATGCTACCGGATTTACTGTAGAGTGTTATAAATATAGTTGGACCACAAAAATTAATTAGAAAAATACAAAATCCATCCTAATTAATCATCATGACATGGAAAATCATTGAATTTAATAATCACATGCTTCTTTAAGATCTTATGATGAAAAGTGGATAATATGTGGTGATGTAAATGATAAATGAATGAGAATGGAAGGTAAATTGGATGATATTAAACTTAAATATCATTGTAATCATGGAGAAACTGAGGTTCAACATCCCCCTAGACTTAAGTCTTTGCATGTCCTCATGCAACAAAGATATAAATGAATGTTGTCTAGATCATAATGTGTAGTATCCATTTCCTTGTATGACATGACTGCTTCTTTCCTTCTTTTTCAGAACTTGTTTCTTTTTTCTTAATATGTATATTTTATTTTTCTCTTTTTTATTTTTAATTTAGTAAGGCAAAGAGGAACAAACCTTAAGGCTATAACTAGTTTTTGTTCCTTATGATGTATACAAGACAAGGAAACTTGTAATAATGAATTTTCTTTGAAATCCAACATACCACATATGACTTGAGTGGGAAAGTTCAATATTACCTTGGAGTTCCTTCAAAGTTTAACGATGATAAAGGAAAAATGGAAATGGTGGATGGAAAAATTAATCAAGGGAGGATAGATGGAATGTAAAAGGGATAAGGAAGTGAAATGTAAAGGGAAATATATTTAAGAGTTCAATGTGCATGAATTCCCAATTTACATGACTACATAGAAATAAAGATTTATTACCCAACTACCTTTGTGGATACATGATTATTTGAGAGAGCCATGAACTAAGTTTTTGGCTGCATGAAAAAAGAAATATGTTGAATATCACTTAAGGAACCTGGACTATTAAACTAAGAATTATGGTAGCAAGTAGTGAATGTGCTACCAGAATTCTAAAAATAATGATATTATATAGGAAACACTATATATTATCTATGGATTTATGAAATAAGGCTACTAGTGTTGAATTCTAAACTCTAAAGAGGAGGGGATGATCCCTTGAAGACTGTAAATGCAGTGGGAAAATTGGATTGTTATATGGATGAATAAATAGGGGAAAATGTCTCAATCTCTGTAACGAGATAATCTTCTGCAAGGATGAAACAATATCAAATAGACTTCCTTTTTTTGAAACAATATTCCTTTCTTACTCTAACAATTGATATACCCTTTTATTTTTAAAGGAAATCAAAAGGATGTTGTTGGACACACCAAATAAATATAGGCATGAAGAATATTAATTCATCAATGTGATATAGATATAAATATAGTGATGTGACCCTTGTATTCATATTCCAAGAGGTCTCTTGGACTCTCGATGAATGTTATAGTCACTTGACCTTTCACATTCCATCAAGTGAGGAATATTGTAACCCTAAGTGGATTAGTTTTCCAAAATTTCCCCCCTTAATATGAAGGGGCGTATATGAGTCCAAGAAGAGAGATGAAATTTGAAAGTGGGAAAACAAAATTTGGAAGTGTGCAATTGTTGATGGCTGAATGTTATCTATAAATATTGTGGTTTTGGGATGACCATAAATTGAATGGCTAGGATAAGGTGATGTCTTCTACTTAATGTTTATGGTGGTTTAAGGAAGAGCACAAACCAGTCTGGTGGTTTAAGGATGACCACAAACTATGGAACTTGGATCTAGGACCAATGGTTCCCAGAACATTTCCTAAAGCTAGAATATGGAAGTTGATGCTTCTGCTAATTGGAAGTGCTCTCAAATGTTGGTTTAAATATGACCATCAAATTTTCTGTAGAAAGAGTTGAAAGTATTCTACTAAATGGAGGTTTAAGGAAAACCACAAACCATTGTCTAGTATAATATGTAATTATTATACTAAGTGGTGGTTTAAGGAAAACCACAAACCAATCACGCTTTATTGTCACTGCTAGATTGATAAGAATTTGAAACTCGAATCCTCACTATAAATCACTATTGTTGTTCCCCCCTATCAGGTACAAGGTGAGAAGATGAAAATATGTCCACTACAAGATGCATCAATACTCAAGAGTGAATTCTATTGTATGACTAATATATCTTCTTGACTGTTGATGACCATTTCAAACAAGTCATCCACCCATAGTGGTTCTTTACTCTTGAATATTTATGGTAGTTACAACATATTTCTAAATTATGATTGTGCTTTCCACAATGCTCACAAGGATGAAGATCGAAGCATTGATCTTCCATGTGGCCAACTCACTAAACATTTTGGCATATCAAAGCATAATCTTGAACTAGAGCAAGTGAATGTGAACTCTCTTAAAGGAATCCAACACTTTCTAACTGGATCGGTTTGGTATAATCCATATTATGAAATGTGACTTCCTTTTCATATTGTATACGTATTCCATGCTTGTTGTTTATTTTTCTTCCCAAGTTTTGATGGTTGGCTTTGAAAGAGGAAGTTGAACTTCATCTTCACTTGAATCTGGATCTCTCTTATTGCGTTTATTATGTGCTAGTTGTTGGTATGAATAGACACCATCATATTCTTCGAAAAGATAGTTGTTCTAAACAAGGACTAGTTCATAATGTTGTCGAATATTATTTTTCTCAAATGCATCGTGAAGAAGTCGAGCCTGAGTTTGCAGCAGTGTTGCTTTAGCTTCCTTAACTTGAAATCATGTTACAACAAACTATAGCATTGTTTTTTCAGTGGTGATTGTATTGTCCACATAAGAGAGGATCAAAGTGTTCAATAAATCTAATCGTTCCTCAACTCAGGACATTTTAAAGATAAATTATATGTCATAGAGTTTCTTTCAACTCCACCCAAACTTTACAATGAAAACTCAATTGTGCTGACTCATCAAATGAAGGGTGTCAACTTCTACCAAAAATGCATCAATTTACATAAAAAAAAAACTTGATAAAAAACACACAAGTAAACTTACAATTCTACAAGCCATTATTTTTGTTAGGAACCTAACCTCCCTAACCCCTCACATAGGTAGAATAATACATTTCCATGTAATAAAGGCCAACATTAGTTAATAACTCATATTAAATAGATGTGAACAAGTCAATGTAAGAATACCTAATAGAAGATTATGCTTCTAGAAGGATCTTCCTCTAGAATGATATTTAGAAGATATTATTATTATAAATAAGAGTAGGATCCATGAGAAGTCTTGGGATTTAGAATTAATTGTAATAAATATCTAATCTACTGGAGGTTTCCCCCTCGAAGAGGCAAGTGAACATTTATTTCTCTGAATAAAGGTATCATTTATGGTGTTTCTCTTCTCAATATTTTGTTGTTCCATTGGTATCTGTTGAATATTCCTATTTATGCATGTTATATTACATCTGGTACCTACAAGTGGTATTAGAGCACTTTCCTTGGCTTGAATTGTGGGTTAATTATTTTTCAAGGTAGAGACATGTTCTGACGTCTTAAAACTACAGTGATATGTCATTCAACACATAAATCCATGGTCAAGGAAACAAACATGTAGGAAATACAAGACATTTTTAATCTCACATTGTTGGAAACCCTTGTAACCCATGTTGGTACCCCTTCGAGTGGTAGGGAATTAGATAAAACATGTATATGGACTAGCCTGGGTATCATAAAACCCATTATAGATCAATCGATCAGATACCTGACTATTATAGTTCCACCAAGAACAACACTCAGGAAGATACTCTCTAGTACATGGTTAATTGGGTAGTATGGCTAAGGGTACAGTATAGCCTCCTAAGTTGGTTCCTTGAGATATTGGGTCGAGTACTACTGTTTGACCCTGCACATATATTAGAGAGATATATCACAAGGAAAACCCTTGTCTTTAAGAACCGTTATACCATAATTTTCCACTCCATTTGCATTGTGAGATGGTTTAGTCCTTGTCCTTGACTTGGAAGATTAAATCCCAAGTTTACTCATCAAAGCCACTTAAAAAAAGTGTTTTTTCTTATATTTGTGGGTCACCTTTTTGAAACACATGAACACCCACACCTTGATAGTGTACAACCCATGGATGCCCTCAAAAAATATGAAAGATAAAATAAATCCACATTTTTGGGAAGGGATTTTGGTTGGGCTCGTTTCCCAACCTCCCTGAGCCTGTACCAAACGAAATTAAACCTCCTTAACTTCTTAAGGATGGTATAAAGGAAATTTTGGGGGCATGAATGAGGAGGTTAACCTAGGTGCAAATTTATGATGAAGAAATTGCAATTATCCCTATTCCCCTTCATCCTCTAAGTAGCATCCCTATAATTTGGAACCCTTGTTCCATATTTCCTTCCTTTTCATTATATGACCATAAGGTGTGTTCCTATCCTTATTGGGTCATCCAAGTAAGGGAAATATTGTTGAGTGATGCTTGAAGGAACTTTTGGAGGAACATGGGTAATTGACTTCGAGGCAGTGATGGCGGTTGGAGTTAGGTTGTAACCACTTCATTTCACCATTGTTAATAAAATTTTCTCTTTTCCCCATACTTGCCTAGTATTGATTCAATGTGTTTATGTATGTCTAATCATTCTCCATATTTGAATCTATCTATAAGTTACTTGTATGATTTTATGCTATAAATACCTTGTTGCAGCACTATCTTGATCTTCTCTTGCAGGTTAGTCCGAGCAAGAATCAAGAGAATTACGAGGGTCGAGAGCGGAGAAATACACCGACCGTAAGGAGAAAATGTGTGAAACTTTATTATCTCTCTGATAAAGTAGTTATTTCATTACAAGTAGTGTGTGTGGGTTAGGGTTCTATATTTTACTTGGTAAATATCTATTGTGACATGACCCAAATTCATGGGCAGGGAATGTCGTAATAGAATTGGATACCATACTGGGGAGTTTTTCCTAGTTTGGGTCAATATTAGGGTTTCTTTTTTTTATTTTGTTGTTGTGATTTTATGTGTTTTCTAGATTTTCTTTATAAAGCATTATCCTTTTAGAAACTTTTATCAATTTTCTAGAAGCCCCCCTCTGGAGTGGATTTTTATTTTTTCTAAAACTTTGATCCCATCCACGAGTTTCTCCTGTATAACCCACGAACATCCACGAGTTTCCAGTGTATCACCCATGGATATACGTGAGTCCTAATATACATAGTTGTGGACCTATGCAAGATTTTGGTTTTTGAAAAACCTCCCTCTCATATGGAAGGTGTTGGTTGGTTGTTCTTTTTAGGCTAAGCCTCTTGGGTTTCTTTCTTGTTTATTTTTTCTTTCTTAGGTCCTTGAAAACTGCTAAGTCACAAAAATTAATATTTATCTTGGTTTCCCAGTTTTCTTGGCTTATTTTTATCTTGCATTTTAGCAACTTTTGTTAGTTTTTATTTGACAAAACGAAAACAAAAAAACATAGTTTTTATGGTAGTTAGGTCTCTTTATTTCTTTGCATTGTTTTGCATTGTAATTTGAAAAAGAAAAAGATGTTGGCCTAGGATTTTGTTTTCTTCTCACCTTAAATAATTTCAAAATAAAAATAAGAAAGAGCATCATGTGTTTTCTTATTTTTCTTTTCTCAAAAGGCATTGTCATCTTGCATCGAAAAGAAGAAATTTTGATTTAAAGATTTGAATGATTGTTCATGTATTTTCTTGTTGAATATCGTTTTCATTTGAAGAATTAGTGTAAAGTTTTATTTTCCAGTGTTATTATAAGTTTCATTTTTTCAAGAGTCTCAAACAACATTAGTTTCACTCTATACCCTTTGAGTAAAAAAAAAACATTAAAACTAACGCTAAACTTAAAATGTACTAGACTTTGTTTCTAGGGTTCACAAACAAGTTTAGGGTTAGGGTCTTGGTTTAGGTTGGAGAGATAAATCTCCAATTCCATTGAAAAAACATAGAAGTCTAATCTAGGGAGATTCAAATCCAATTTTCATATAAGTATATCTAGGAGCCTCCTCTAAAACAGGAGCTAAACACGAGGTTGCGTGAAGGAGAGCAAAGGATATTGCCCCTCCAAATATTCACTAAGCGTAGTGGAGAGATCATGTATTGGGGGTTTCACTAGTTCCTTTAAATTCATGAGAGGTGGATCTTTCGAAGCTTCGGGCTTTGTTACCCTTCCCATACATTTGATCCTAATTTTTTACTACACCCCCTAGACATTGACTGTGAGTTGGTGACCTTATTTTTTTTTCCTAGGGATATAAAAGGTGACTGTGGGGGTTTTCTGTGGTACCTAGGGCAGATTTCATATCACACTTTTCAATACTGCTGGAGGGTGCTTGTTAAGAACCAAACATCAATATAGCATAGAAAAACCTCAGGAAAAGTACTCAACGCCTTGAAAAAGAGATAATTTCAGATAATAAGCCTCTTCGAGGGGGCAACCTCCTTTTACCCCACTTAAATGTTCAAGTAAAAGATGATTCAAAATGA